>NJDD01001357.1:60303-71573 GCA_002245505.1 Calephelis nemesis
CAACTATATTCAAGCGCAGTAGAACTACAAAAACATACTCCAACTATTCATTAGGTACCACGTCGAGATTTTGATATAATTTTTTTTTCGAAAGATAGCAAACGAGTCCCAAATGGTCCCACATAAATTTTATAAATATTCTATTAGTAGTTTTTGAGTTACACTTAATTTATATTGGAACGAAATTCCTTATCTCACGAAAAGTTGTAACGACACTTTTTGATGTAAGTTGTGCGGCGTGCTCATGTTTCTCTGTCTGACTGTCTCTCTCTATAGAAAGCAAGCAAAATATTTTCATTTCTATTTCGCATTGAACAGTGTAGTGTCGCGACGATTATATTTGTTGGGTGTCTTTTATTTTACTTCACTATTACTTTTTTTAATTATCTTCATAATACAAGTAAAAAATGTATGCACTATTAAGTTTAGTACAACTCATAAATAATTTCTCGGATTATGATGAAACTAATATAGGACCACCTCGGACTCATGACCTAAAAAAAAAGAACCATCCAAATCGGTTGACTATTGGCCGACATACAAAAAAACATACAGTTGTATTGAGAACCTCCTTCTTTTTTGCAGTCGGTTAAAATATTAGTTTGGTTTACAGTATAAGCGAACCAGGACCAGTGTCACTGTTATTATGGCAGCAGGAATAGGTAAGGCTAGCAAGCCTAATTAAGTTAGATAGTAATATACCAACAATTGGCTTGGTAATTATACAGGATTAAATATCTAAAGCACCAGCCAAATTTTGAGAAACGGTTTCGAATTTATAATATAACTTTCGATCTATGAAAAAAATATTAAGGGCCGATTGCACGTTCCTGGGTTAAATTTAATAATGAGTTAATCTGTCAAATACGAAGAGATTTAACCCAAGTTAAAGACTAAACCGGAGTTAAATATTTAAACCCCGAACTTGCAAGTGGCCCTAAAAGAAATCAGTTTACAATTTTTATCTGGCGCAAAATACAAGTTTTTTTATAATATTGGAAGGCAAACAAAATGACGGATTTTCTGATGGTAAGAAATTCACGCCAACTAGAGACACCAAAGGTAGTAATGGTGCGCTGCCAACCTGAAGCCAGAATGTTAGGCTTCGAGCAAAAAGTAAGTTTTCTGTCTACCTTACCCACCGAACCAGAACACGTCAACAGTAAGCATTGACGCTATCGCGGCAGGAATAGGTGACGTTTATAACGTAAACAAAGCATAAAACTGGTTCCCACCGACCGCAGTCACATTCACAAGCTTGTGACGTCATGACTCGTACCAGGTACGACATAGCATGACAAGTGAAGCATTTTCGCAGACTGTTTTAAATGAATGTTTATAAAAGGAAATATTACATAATTTTAAATGAAGGAAAATTTGTAGTGTTATACGTATCACTTTTAATTTATTATTTTATAAATAACTTACTAGTAGTTTAAGTTCTAGCCCTGATGATGCTGTCAGAAGCGAAACCGGTAGTCGGTAGTCTATTTATATTATAGTACCTAATTAAAAGCGATACGTAATACAGTAGGTACAAGTGTTTCTTCATTCAAAAATATGAATATTTGGAAGTTTTATCTATGGAAAATATCAAAAAAAATAAGTTAATATTACAATTTCGCAATAATATTTAAAATGCATTACCGTTTAAGCCTATACCTCCTTATATTAAAATTTGACCGATCCTTTCAAAGTTACCCTGTGTATGCATATTTAGAACCTAAAATATTATAACCAGACCAGTACCAATCAATCATCGTTATGTAAACTGGGTGATTTACGCGAATTTTAGAGATTATTAAATACTTATTTCCGTTTGGTTCCCATCTGCCAGGTTTGTATGGAAGGTTTATTTGGATTAGCAGACAGATTAGTGCAGACTGCGCGCCGCCGCCGAGTTTTACGAGGTGCATGAAAGTTACCTACTCAGTTTATTGAAATATGTACATTCACCAAGACTGGTAATAAAACTGAAACGAGGCATAAATTAAGACATGGAAAAAAATTTAAAATTATAACATAAACTGTTTTAACACTTTACATTTGATAAATTGCAGATGGCGCTTTTTAACCATTGTTTTGGATTTATTCTAATAATAAATGCGAAAGTTTGTGAGAATGGATTTTTTTACTCTTACGAACAAAGTACTGAACGGATTTAGAATTGCCGGCCGGCCGGCCGGGCCGCAAGTTAAACTAATATTTAGTAAATAAATATGGAGTCTCCAATATTTGTACTCTTATCAACTTATCCACACTTATATAATAATTATTTTATCGATAGACGTACTCCGTCTTTATAATCCGATAAATAAACAGATAAATTTGAAATTATCTTAGAAATCGAAGAGGCAGAGTACAAGTCCACAAGTACAAGTAAGTGGACGTGAGTCTGATCCAAAATGACTATCAGGCCTTTAAGCGCCGAACTCGCTGAGAAAGCTCGCCAGGAGCTGAATGAAGACCCGAAGAGGATAAGCAGTGATTTACAGCATATAAAAGATTGGATAGCTAACAACCACATTTGAATGCAAGAACAGGTAAGAAAAGAAAAAGAAAAGGAGAAATATTTATCTGAGTAATATGAGTGTAACAAAGATGTTACAAAATTATTTAGGCGTTCTAACATATTCTATTAATTTGTGGTGTGCAAATATTTTAATAGGTTTTAATCAACTTAGTAATTTCAATTATTTATTTACTATTTACACACTGTATTTTGTATTGATTACATGATTACTTATTAATACAAACAATTTTTAGAATAGAAATTAAGGAGATGGACCGTTTTTCCATACAAAGTTTGCACCGAGACCAACAAACCTAACACAATGCTTAGAATACTGTAACCAATCAATACTTTTCTCTGAAAGAAAACATGTGTTTCGGACACTTGCTTTTCAAATACTTGGAAAAGCAAGCATTTACAAAAAAACAAAAGGCAAAAAAAGCATTTATAAGATACGAAGTAACGTTCCCTTGGAAAAATAAAAATAATGTTTTTAAATAAAACTGTACAAATTATGCAAAAATGCTTTAAAGTGTTCTCCACTGTTAAACCAGCAACATTTTGAATTTGACAATACAAAATATTTGTTTCGAATGTACGTATGAAAAATCTTTTATAAATATTTAAGGCAAAGATATTTGATGTCTATGGTGGTTAGGCTTTAGAAGTCCAAAAGGTTAATAATAATTGTGAGATACATTTTTTTTGTTTGCAATTCAGGCAAAGCACACATTCTATACTACCAACTAGGATATAACATAAATTGGAGAATTAAGAAGTAAGAGGAGAATATAATTGTGGTATATTTTTTGTCAGTCATTTTTTTAGGCTAATCCAACGTTAACTCTTCTAGTTTGTAGTTTTCATACTAATATTATAAAGAGGAAAATTTTGTTTGTTTGGTTTTAATGAATAGGCTCAAAAACTACTGGACCGATTTTAAAAATTCTTTCACCATTCGAAAGCTACATTATCCACGAGTGGCATAGGCTTTGTTTCATCCAAATCCAAAGCCAAGTTACGCAGGCGAAGCTGCGTGAAACTACTAGTAAAAAATAAAATTGTCGATTCAAGACAGATAAAAAAAGTTTCTGTATAGTTCATAGTGTAAAAGATTTTCAAAACTTGTTAAATATTAATATTAGTAAAGGTCCGTTACAATCTATAATTATTGATTAATTTTTATTAACTTAATATACAAATTATTTAATAATTACTGTCTAAGTTTCATACTCAGGGTGGATTTGGTCCATCTCCTTTCATTACAATGTTTGTCATTCATTAAAAAAAAAAGTATCTTCACGCCCATATCCCCGAAGAGGTAAGCAGAGGCACAACCAGGGCACCCACGACTAGCCGAAGACACTAAGTCCCTCAATGTGATAGGTGGCAAGCCTATCGCCAACCGGGCACATTTCCAATCCCGAACAACCTTTTTTTATTAGAAAATTGGAAAAATCCAATTTTCTTTTTGTTGGCCGACCCGGGATTCGAATGAAAAAATTCGGGATGAGGTCCCATGCAATCAAGTCCAACACCCGGACCGCTAGACCACAGAGGCGATCATTCATCAATTCATTAATTCGGAAAAAATCTATAATTTACAGAACGTTAAAACATATAAATATTAACTCGTATTATATTCAATGCGAAAGTGTTTTTTTAGTATTTCTTTTAGTCATATTTAGGGGTCACTTTTGCGTGGAGATAGGAGGTTTTAAAGTAACATATACAGGTTACTTATTTTCCCGATATCTAAATAGGGTCTTGCTGAAGACACACACATACCTACATAGGTAAATGGGTAAATATAAAATAATTTAAATCGTAATTCATTACCTCTTAAAAATTTGTAAAGTTATGGCTATTAAGATTCTGCATTCAGTGAGATGCTATTTATTAATATAAATGAAAGTTTACAGCAACTAATGACATTTTTTTTAATATTAATACCAAATGGAAAAACGTAGGCATTAGACGATCCAATCTCCCGCTAGTGAGATAAAAAAAAGTTTCTTCACGCCCATATCCATGAAGTGGTAGGTAGAGGCACAACCACGGCTAGCCGAAGGCACTAAGTCTCGTAGTAGGTAAGTAAGTAAGGTGGCAAGCCTATCACCAACCTCGAACAAATCCAAAACCGGGCAACGTTGAAAATACAAATTTTCTAATTTTGAAGTTGCCCGACCCACGTGGGACTAGTGGGATGATGTTTCCAATTTGGAAACTGGTTGTGTGAAGTGCTAAATAATATAACTAAGTTATATATTTAGAATATTTAACTAGCAGAGTCTTTAAGCCCATATCCCCAAACAGGTAGACAGAGGTACAACCAAGACACCCACGACTACGACGCTGAGGACATGAAGATACATTACTTGTTTTAAAATATAAAGTCTAGCAAACTCGTTCGGTTATTTTGTATTAGCCAAATTTACCCAAGATGCTTAACATTAAGGCTTAGGTAACGCACCGTTTCAATCTCAGGTGTATGTAGGTATAAGCACTTCTTGCCGTCATAAGAAACATTTGCTAGTTGGCGTTACTATAGTATAAAAAATTTTTTTCTTCTATGGTATAAAATGCCAAATAGCATTGCCTTTTTTGATAAATATTATCAAATTTAGTTATTACTGTTACAAGGGACAAGTAGGCTGGTAAAGAGACTAGTTTAAGCAAACGATAGCCAGATGTTGTGGAACAAGACGAGTGTGTCAATGAACTCTGGATTAAATATGGTGAATGGGAGAAGTAATAGTGGGAAAGCAGATCTAGACTTTCCTATAACGTAAGGAAAATCGTCATTAATGCTAGGATGAAATTAAGTTTATTGGTTCTTCTGTTAACTGCTACATTCCGTAAACAAACATTTTTCATTTTCATTGACTTCCTTCATTTTTCCATTTCCTCTCCGTCTTCTTGACCAATTTGTAAAACATGTGCCGAATGGTTTGGAGGATAAGGTAGCCGGTAAACTTACTTTTGCTCGAGGCCTAACATCCCGGCCTCAGGTTGGCAACGCACCATTACCACCTGTGGTGTCTCTAGGCGGCGTGAATTTCTTACCATCAAGAAATCCGTCTGCTTGTTTGCTTTCCAATATTATAAAAAAAAATGGTTTCCTACCATGCAGTTTGTTAAAGGCAAGTGTTAGTTTGTCTCTTAAACCGCGATCATGACTAGGTGTACAGTTTAACAGTTAATATTAGTAAACTATCTAAGATAAGAGATCGTGCTTTTTTAGATCCGTTGCTAAGTAGCCGCTGTTTTAGTGTATCTTTGTTAAGGGGTATTAATCTTCTAGATATATCCATCCCATCGTAGAAATTTATATCTTTCTACAATTATTATTATTAAGGTAACAGCTGGTTTTCATTAATTAACGAAAATATCTTTACAACATAGAAGGCCTATCTTTATCTGTAGATAGTTTATTAATATTGGCCATTAATGAATTTTGGTTTTCAATATTAAATAATAAAACTCAATACTAGCTCCTGTAAAAATATTATTGCAAACTCGCAGCGAGTTTTGATTGTCTTTGCATCTTAGAAAGGCATTAATATTAGTGGAGTAAATCACCAGTGTCTCTGGTAATCTTACTAAGCAGTATAAATTTTCAAAAAAAATTATAGCAACTAAATTATAGAAAGAAAAAAAAATCGCCCCAGACAGGATTTGACATTTACCCTTTCGTCCTAAGCCGATGAAAGCCATAACTATTTGAGCTACTGAGGATTCAAGTACTGTAGCGACATTTTTAATTCCTTTCCTTTACCTTTAACGTGAGTAGTTGTGCCCTGTAGTTATGTATTTGTTTTTACTTTCTTTAAAATAACAGGCAATGGGTAAGTGCTAAAATAAAAATTCCTTCAATTTACTTCATTTCAAATTAAAGTACAATCCATTTGCCGTTTGTTTTTGCAGTGTGGGTGGATTTTACCTTTGCTCGGGGCAGATTCCTTTTAAATAAAATAAAGTCAGTGATTGATAGATTGACTACTTATCTTAAAAAACTTTTTTCTACAAAGTTTTTTTTTTGAAAATCAACAATACCTTTTGACTTTACCGCTAGTAAAACTTTAAAATTTTTAAACAATAAAATCACGTTTAAGATGGATTTTCATAAATTACTCAAAAGGCAAGGTATTTCATCAAAAAAGTATTCGTTGTGGTGGCTATACCTACTACATAAACTCAAACTCAAACTCAAAATATTTTTATTCACATGGATCTATACAAAGATTCTTGTGATACAAAGTAATAGCTTAATAAATGTTGATTTTCAATTGTCGAATGCAAAAACAAATGTTTCAAGGTGAAAATAACGCAAAAATTAATATGTTGTCGGAGAAACTTTATGTAATTATTATTATACATTGTGTTTACCTTGTTGGTTCGAGTTCGCTAAGTAGACTACACCATCTGCCTCACTTACAGGCAGCTCGTAAAAGGTAGGCACCGGTTAAAATGTAGGTCATATCAACAACACCACTGGTGGTAGAGTGCCGTGCAGATACTTGCCCGGGTAGGGATCCACCACCTTAAATAATGACGTCACCAGATTGAGGCTGTCATGTTCCGGTATTGAGGTTAGGGTAACCCGTAAATCCGGTTCCATCCCGGCCTATGATAGCATCGCACCTGTAACATCTTTGGTGTATATAGGCCATGGTTGTCTCTTACCATCAGGAGAGTAGTGTACTTGTCCGCTATGCTTGCACATAAAAATGTAATATTCGCAAAATATGTCGAAGTCGCCTCTGTGGTCTATCGGCCCAACGTCGGACTTCACTTCTTGAGGTCCCGGGTTCGATTCACAGGTCGAGCAACAATAAGAAAATGTGGTTTTCACAATTTTCTAAAAAACGTTGCTCGGGATTGGATGTGTGCTCGGTTGGCGATAGGCTTGCCACCTAGTCCTACTAAGATGCTAGTCCTACTAATATTATAAATGCGAAAGCATGTTGGTTTGTCGCTCCTTCACGCAAAAACTACTGAATAGATTTTCGTGAAATTTGGCACATACACAGAGGGTAACTTGGATTAACACATATGATAGTTTCTATTCCGAAAAATTGATTCTGTGGGACCATTAACCTTGCGGGCAACGCCGCGGGCAATAGCTAGTAGTAAATAAAATTCCGTCAAGAGAAAAACATGAATCGAACACAGAGAACGCTACTGCTATAGATAGTTAAATAATTTTAGTTCAGTTGCCTAGATGGTGGTATGGTTAAGCAGGATGGCAATTGTAATATTATGACGTCACCAATACAGTGACGTTTGACAAGGTGGTAGAGGTGGAGAGAGTTTACTCAAAGTAAAGATCCGACTCTCATCTATTTGCCTTCAAAGAGTACTTGAGTTCTTTGGTCGCATCGCCAGGAAAGAAGGGCCACCTTGAGCAACTTATGGTCACCGGAAAGGTTGACGGTAGGAGACCAAGAGGACGTAGCCCAACTAGGTGGACTGACCAGATCCGAACAACCATGGAGACCAACTTACACGTTGCCCTCCATTTGGCCAAGGAGAGAAATAAGTGGCGTGCAACTGTTCGGAGCAAGATCATCCCTCAATTAGGGATTTACGACCCTCAGTAATGAGGATAACGAAGCGAGGAGGAGGAGGAGAGACTTCGCACGGTTATAAAATATACATATAAACCTTCCTCTTCAATCAATTTATTAAAAAAGCCGCATCAAAATCCGTTGTGTAGTTTTAAAGATTTAAGCGTACAAAGGGACATAGGGATAAAGGAAGCTACTTTGTTTTATACTATCAATATATTATATAAAAATGAAAAACGTTTTTCTTGGTCACGGCTGGCAATGAATGGCTGGACCGATTTCACTAATTCTTTTTTTGTTGTATTTGTCATTATTAGGAGAAGGTTCTTACGGAAAAAATATTAAGAAAATCTCTCAGAAATATTGAAAAATGTACATTTTATTTTGCAGTTCAAATTGAATAGGTACTCGTACGTAAGATAGGTCAGCTATACAAAATAAAGTAGTTTCTACTATTCTTCTATCATTGCTACGCTAAGGCAGTGTGAAGTTCGCCGGGTCAGCTAGTGTATTATGTATTTTATATAATAATATTATGTTATTTGTTTATATATTGCATTTTGAGATTTCATATGTTATTAGTGTAGTTTATTAGTATTTGTGATATTCCAATAAAGCCCCTTATTAAGTACTAAATCCATAAGTCATCATTTTCACCGTAAGATTTTATGGCAAAGATCGCTTCTTAGCGGTTATAACATACATACCTTATATCCCATAAGGACAAAGGAAGCGACTTTGTTTTATACTTTGTAGAGATATATTTATTCTTATTAGTGGTCGCCCGTTAGTTGAAATTCGACCATAATAAATTTTAATTTCTTGTTGATAAGAACGCCATCTTTATTTTTCAAGACCAACCTTTTTGTTTACAAACTGTTAGGTGCGCCATGTGTGATCTTTTATCGTTATCATCAATATAGTTGTTCGTGTGTGTCAAATGCATGGTAGTGTGGGTAATGTTTTATTTATTGATTTAATGTACTTTATAAGCATTATTATTGAAAAATATTCGTGTTCTGAACTTCTCCTACACATAAACTATAAGTGTGCCAAATTTTATGCTCCTACGTTCCCGCAATTTTCGTAAAAAGGGGTCCAAAGTTTTGGCATCATGTATTAATATAAAGATTATTCTTTTTAGATGATCAGTGGCTGATCGCTTTTCTTCGTGGATGCAAATTTAGTCTTGAACGCACCAAAGAAAAACTGGATCTTTATTATTCACTGCGCACAATAGCACCTGATTTATACAGATTACAACCCAGTGACAATTTATTTAAAGAAATATTAAATTTGGGGTAATTTTTTTTTGTTTTATGTTAAAGGAAGGCAAACAAGCAGGCGGATTTCCTGATGGTAAGAAATTCACGTCGCCTAGAGACACCAAAGGTGGTAATGGTGCGTTGCCAACCTGAGGCCGGGATGTTAGGCCTCGAGCAAAAGTACGTTTACCAGCTACCTCAGACTCCGAAACGGAACACGTCATGACGTTATGGCGACAGGAATAGGTAAGGCGGTGGTACCAATCCGGGCGAGTCGCTGCCAAACTCTACCACCTAGTCAGATATCACGGTGTTAGTGACGGCAAGCCTATGCTCGCCTTTTACGAGCTGCCTGGCACAGGAAGGCAGATGGTCTATTCTGCAAAGGAGCCCGGACCAACACGGGGTATAATAGTCTAATGGTGACTTACATAAAAAAATGCTATAGTTGATATTTTCTATAGTCGACGCTTAGGAAAACTTCCACATACTAATATAAGGTAGGTATAAAGAGGAAATGTTTGAATTTTTTGTTAGTTTGTTTGAAATTAATAGGCTCCGAAATATTTGAAATTAATAGGCAGCGATTTAAAAAATTTTTCACATTCAGATTGCTACATTATCCTTAAGTGACATAGGCTTTGTTTTATCAAAATCGGTGCAGTAAAAGCCAAGTTACGCAGGTGAAGCTGCGTGAAACTGCTAGTTTTTAAATAACGAACCACTTGCACCTATTGTTTTACGTATCATTTTTAATTTATTATTTTGTAAATAGCCTAACAACTTCGCTTTTATAGCACGAATGAATGAAGGAATGAATGAATGAATGGATACACTTTATTGTGCATCAAAATTTAAAAATTAATACACATTCTTTTACTTAAAATATTTAACTTAAGTGCACAAAGGTGGTCTTATCGCTTCAGAGCGATCCTTGCCAGACAACCTTAATACCAACCATAATTCACGCCCATTTCCCACGACTAGCCGAAACCACTAACTCCCACAATTTGATAGGTGGCAAGCCTATCACCAACTGGGCACATATCCAATCCCAGCCAACATTTTTTTCAATAGAAAATTGGAAAAACCAAATTTTATTTTTGTTGCTTGGTTCGAGATTTGAACCCTGGACCTCATGTCATCAGTCAACACCTGAACCGCTAGACCACAGAGGCGACGAATCAATAAATTATAAGTGATATGTAAAACAGTAAGTTCAAGTGTTTCGTTATTTCAAAATATATAAAAATCCTATTATTTTCAGAGTACAAGTAATAGTACCGAAAACAGCTTCGCCAACAGCGACACGTGTAGAAATAATTCGTCCTGGAGTGTATGATCCTGATAAAGTCAAAATTCTTGATACGCTATCCGTATCAAATATTTTGGAAAAGGTAACAGTTTGGACTTTTATATTTATTTCAATTTTGTTTGTAGGTAACCGCCAAACGACAAATAAATGGTGAAAGTTCTCAGTTTTACATGTATACTTTTTCCTTTTGATTTTAGAGTAAACCGTTATTTTTTAAGTTTTCTTAAATTTTTTGTGTTCTTTTTTTAATTTAAGCATTACCTGAATTTCTACAAACATTTCTAAAATAAAAATTAAGCAAATCCATTTATGTTTTTTTAAGTTTTAGCAAAAGTAATTAACAACATTTCATACATAAACACATACCTACATACACACATACCTATCTCAACGCCAAATCCCATACAGGGTAGGCAGAGAGTATCGTATAAAACTAAGAATATGCAAACAGAATGTTTGTATATATTCTTAAACCAGCGGTCCCGGCAAACTTCGTGAGATGGGAAAATTAAAGTATTGTTTTTTCCCATTTTCCCGACAATTTTTCCGATTTTTCTCTTCGTAAAAACCTTCTTCTGACAATAACTAACACAACAAAGAAATGATTA
>NJDD01001360.1:2741-49026 GCA_002245505.1 Calephelis nemesis
TTGCAAAGCCAGCCAAGAGACTCATTAACCCAGGCTCAATAGGGTTAATCTTGAATCTCGATTCCATGCCAATTGCAATCGAATACCATCTTTTAGGTGCTCTAGAACACAATACTAGCGAATTATTAACATTAAGTATATAATAAACATTACAATAAAAATTACATTATTTTGTCATATTCCTTGAATGCTTTTTGGAACTAAAATTTAATAATCCACTAGTACTGAGTTCAAGATTATGTACTTAAAAGATAATAATAATATAATATAATAATAAAGCCTTTATTTTTCCTCATCCTTATGTTCACATTTCAACTGTTGTTATTATAATAATGAATTTCAAATGTTGTTAGTGATTTACTTATTTACTAATGTTAGTATATGTTAATTATTCGGGATGTGGACCCCTCTTCGGGTGAAGGCCTCCTCCAGGCTTTTCCAAACGTCTCTATCTTTACTGATACTTTGCCAGTTATTTCCTGCTATGTCACTTAGGTCGTCTGCCCATCTCCTCTTCGGTCTGCCTGTTCTTCTCTTCCCTTTAGGACCTCGCCATGACATGGTTTTAATTGATAATATTCGATTCCAATTTCTAATTTGCATTAAATCGATTTTCAAAAGTAACCCTACTAATAAGCAATGCACATTACCAGCTTTTGTTGGCTAAAGGCGATGACAGTTTAGTAAGTTCCTTGATAGGAAAGCTGTAGTTATTGATGTTCTTCAAATTTATGTTAATACATATCAAGAAATATACATTTTCAGGTACTCGATGAACTGACGAAAGACCTGTCTCCCACCATTCTCGTTCGAGGTCTCAAATGTGTCACATCAACTGCCTTATAGAATGAATATGATTAGTTTTAAGTATATATAAAAATATATTTTTGTACATGATATAGTTTTAAGCTTGAACAGAGTGTAAGATACATAAGTATGTGTTACATACATGCGTACATGTGTAAGTATGTGTTAATCTGTAATAAATGCCTTTAAAAATTAGTTATCAAATTAAATGCTGTCTTATAAGCGGTTAATGACGACAACGGTTTTTTTTCTGGACAAATTATGAATATTGTATTTATCCCTAAAGTAAGCATATTAGATGGTTGTACTATGGATATTATTAACGATACAAATACTTGAATAAATACCAGAATAAATTTCATAAACACACCCAGACTCAGAATATTACAAATTATTACAATTAAAATTATTACAATTATTAATAATAATAATATAATAATAATCATTTAATTCAGACCATAAAATCCATCCAAATAAATATTTGAATACAAGTTTAAAAATATAAAAAAAAAAAAAAATATTGCATGCATGCCTATTATCCAAATATTCTGAGATTTCGTAACAGTCTTTCTTGTTACTTTGGCTTTACTTTTTCAATTTACTTACGGGTAGATTTTTAATGTTATAAGGCAGCTTTTTTGGAAACCTGTTTTGTAGATATCAGCATGTTTCTATTAAAAACCAGAGGTGGCTATATTTTACTACTAAAATAATAGCAACTGGTTGATGAATTTGTATTAACATATTCTCATTGGTCTTAATCTAATATGGTGGACATCTTTATAACACTTTTGAAATTAAAAATTTAGGATATGAGTTTGTTTTTAAAGTATTTTCATGAATAAATGTATACTATAAATCTTACACTCTTGTTTAATTATATTTTAAGGATAAATTATAGATAAAGAGCTTATGAGAAAAAATGGACTTATGTACTTCAACTGCACCCAAAACAAATTGCGAGATTGTCCATTGCACCAGCACGCCCTAGGGGCTTTTGTGATAATACTAGAATAGTATAAATTTATTAGGTTTTCAGGTAAGATTGCAAAGAGTATTTGGTCAAAAATATTTATTCGCGAAAAGTTAGGTGATTTATATTTTTTTAACATATTAAATAAAGTTCAAAACAGGTTCAAAAGCGATCAAGGAACCTACTTCAATTAGTTTTTTCTATCTTCACTGTATAGACTATGGTTTTACGATAAATGTGAACTTGTTATACGCTTGTCTCGTTCTGTAGCATTTAATATGAAAGAGACAACAACAAGAATCGTTGTCATTATCCCATGGTACATTTAGGTCCTTTTTTTTAAAAGAAGAAAAACAATTATATTAATATATGAGATCTCTTGTCAATTAAGTATTAATTATTGTTAAAAAAATATTCAGAGAGATTTATTGTTCTTATGGCATTTTAACTTTAACACTTCTCGTGCTCGGTATGTTACACAAATTTCAAAGAGGATTTTTTTTGTGGACCGATTTCAACTCTCGAACTGTATTTGCTGTCGAAGCTTTAACCTGTTATGATGGACTTATTAAAAAAAATGTTTATTGGATATAACTCAGTCCCACAATAATAAATAAATAATAATAAATAAATATCTCTCAACAAGTTACACAAATTGAATCTAACCCCAAAGGAAGTAAATTATATGCTTGTGTTATGGGTGTTAGTCAACGATATTAATACATAGAAATACTTAAATAGATAACTTTGCAATTTATTGGGGAAAGTTAAAATAATGAAATTAAGCATAACAATATCCACTACACACACATACATTTTGATGGTTTTAGTACCTTTATTTTTTGGCGATTTTTGCACGAAATTTTGTGTCCACATTGAAAATTTTTCGTTTTGCAATTTGTAAACCTTTATATATTCTTAAGGCTAATACAAAATTTAGTTTCATTTATTTTGAATTTACATAGAAATTAAGTATTTAAGCTAGATTTAGTATTTTTTCTTTTTTTTTTACATTATGGCACCACTTAAAATTTTAATTTAAATGAGTTTGTTTATGGTGAACATGCTGAATAGATAACGAATATTTCGAGTATTCGAGCACGTCTTATTGAAATATATAGATAAGGCTTTATTATGAATGTCTGTCTTGTTTAAACTTCGCCCAACATTTGGCAAAAGGTGGGCACCTTTTGTCTTTTCGATTACGAAGTGGCTGTCTTGAAAAATCCTTACTAAATGCAGTCCAATAACAATATCCTGAAAATTAGAATTGCTGTTCAAAAATCATTTTTGTCTTATTTAGTTTTTGGTATTAGCGATAGCATGACATTAGTCAAATTGAAATTTGAATTAAGTTACTCGATTTAACAAAATCTTTATTTTTTTTAATTATTCAAAATTAGTAATAAGTCATCAAAGAAAGCCATGTCAGGGTCTTGAGTAAAGCGGTGGCCTCATAACTCAAGCTCATTTAATGAGATTTGGTGGCAAAGAGGAAATACATGATAGGTACACCGATTTTTTCATGATTGTTTCATTTGAAAACTGAAACAACTGAAAAAGTTGTACCAAAATTGACTAATTTCAATCAATAGAAACATGAAATTCAATAATTATGAAAAAACTACGACTGCCTTTTCTCTCGATGGTGTCAAAACTCCCAAATACAAATTTAAAATTTTATGTCGACTCTGTGGTCTAGCGGTTCAGTTGTTGGACTTGACTGCATGAGGTCCCGGGTTCGAATCCCGGGTCGGGCAACAAAAATAAAATTGGGGTTTTCCAATTTTCTAGTTAAAAAAATGTTGGTCGGGATTGGAAATGTGCCCGGTTGGCGATAGGCTTGCCACCTATCACATTGTGGGACTTAGTATCTTCGGCTAGTCGTGGGTGCCCTGGTTGTGCCTCTGCCTACCCCTTCGGGGATATGGGCGTGAAGATACTTTAAGATTTTGTTTTCAATTTAAATTATGTTTGTTACAGTTTTAAGCTCATAAAAGTTATCTTTATTGCATTTTATTGCGAAAGTAAAAACAGAAATGAATGTTGAATAACAAAATAGGCACTCGACGGTAATTGAGAAACATTAAAAAAAGGGATTTTTACAATAAAAATGGTGTTTGGTGTTTGCGATAATAGGTATACTTTATGTGTATTTTATAACAAATTATAATAAAACGTCATCAACAACATTTTTACTATGTGAACCATATCAGTGTCGCTACTTTTATCTTTATTTCTATATTTCACCACATTATACTCTATTTTGCACTGATTTAATTTCATGTATTCTCTGAAATCTTATGAATTATTGTTTCAAATTTAGTATTTTTCTTAATTTTAAGTTTAACATATAAGAAATAAGCGCTATAGAAATCTAAGACTAATATTGTAAACGCTTAAAGTGTTGGCTTAATATAGAAATCATAGAGGCCGATGATAAAATGACGGGATTTTTAACAGAAATTGCAGGAAATGACTTTCTAGAACTGAATTGAATGAATGAATTTTTAGATAATGACTGCAGCTTTATTAGACTGCATCAATGATTGTACGCTTAACTTCGCCTCGTTATGGGCTTTTTATAAACGCTAAAGATTTGATGATATAAATAAATTTATAAAATAAAATGATATATCGTCACAAAATATAATTTATTGTTAACACCTCACCAAGTCCCTATGCTAATATGAATATTCCCTTAGATAGGTTCGAGTATATGTCAATACTTTAATATAACAACATTTGCCGTTGCAAAAAAAAAATATTTATTACATTAACATTTTTAAAGCCCTTAGCTGGAATATATTTCAACGGAAATACTGGAACTGGAATAGTTTCCTTAGACGACATAATGCTATTTCTTATTACTTTAATTAGGACAATATTTGCAACGGCTTTAGTTAGGGATGTAAAGTATTTTTAATGTAACACTGGGTGACTTTTTAGAGAACAATATTTGGATATATATATAATATAAATAATATAAAATAATAAGAAATTTATATGGGGCAATATTTTTAGCTAGAACAAGACAGGTAACTTTGCTGAGCACCACAAGTTTGGTTGGTGCTCAGCAGAGTTCAGATCAGTTGTGCCACCAACAAATGCTATCTTTTTGTTAATGAGAATAAAAAAAAAAGATGGAACATTTAAAACATTCGATGTCAGATTAGTTTGGACATATCAACTAGTCACGTTGTTAATTAACGTTTTCCGAAGAATATATTTAGATAGAAATGCTATGTACTAATTAATATGTCCTGTTACTATAGTTATAATACGATAACGATATCTTAAAATTATTTTGATGAGTGCTCAACAAAATTACCACCAATATTCGTGACGACACCTAGCTAAGATTGTTATTTTATATGACAAAAATTAACAAAATTTTTATAACGACTTTTGCTAACTCAATTTTGTTACAACACTAGCTAGGATTAATTACATTTATTATGAAATAGGGCAATTCTTATAACTACTTTAGTTAGGACAATATTTGTTACGACAATATCTAGGACGATATGTTATATGACAAAAATAGGTCAATTTTTTTAACGACTCTTCAGACTAATCTCTTTTAGAGATAAGCTCGCCTTTTGTATAATTTCACATTTTAATTGTTTTTTTTTTTAATTTTTGTGTACAATAAAGAATTAAAGAAAGAAAGAAAGAAAGACTAAGATAGGAAAATATTTGTAACGACATTAGCTAGGACAACATTTTATATGACAAACATTAAGGCAATTGTTATAACGACTGAGCTCGGACAACTTTTGTTACGATATTGTCAGGAACAATATTTGACAGTTAATATTTCAACATTTTATCTATTTAATGTCAACATTTAGGCGTTTACGATCCCAACCTTTTATTTAATCTTAAGTGAATTTTACCATAAATACCATTGATAACAGTTTATTATAATAAAAGGGATCAAGTAACGTTATGATTATATTGTGATATATTTATCAAAATAATGTGTTTTATTGCCATTTCACCCTACCTAAACTAAACTAACTACTAATTAAAGACCCAAATATGCGCACCGACAAGGTGTCACCATGAGTATAATATTGTTCAGTAATTTAAGTTCTAGCCCTGATGATGCTGTAAAAAGCGAAACCGGTAGGCTATTTATAAAATAATAAAATATAAGTGATACGTAAAACAGTACAAGTGTTTCTTCATTTAAAAATATGAATATTTGGAAGTTTTACCAAGCGCCGACGATGGAAAATATCAAATATGTCACCATGAGCGTTCCCATACACCGGCTAATTGCGAATCGTAATGTGTATTTACTCAATCGATGCATTGCATTTCTAAGGAGGTGTTTATTTAAGGGTAGCACCAAATCGTTCCGTACTATCAAGTAGTAAATTGCAAACTTACAGGTAGGTTTTCAATACACATTCGGGTGCATGACGACGCTCGCGCGAATACGCGCGGATGTGGCTCGCTTTACATAATTTTTGCTTTTGCATAAAGCTCGCACACATTAATTTACATAATTTTTACATAACTTATTTCAGCTATTCCTGCCGCCATAATGGCTAGCATGTTCCGGTCCGGTGAGTAGGGTAGCCGGGCAGGCTTGCACAATAGGCGTAACATCTCAGCCGCAGCACTGCGACGCACCTGTGAGATGTACAGTGTCATAAGGCCAAGGTTGTCTTTTACCATCAGAAGACCCGTGTGCTTGTTCGCTGTCCTATTAAAAATGTAATATTTTTTAATTTTTAAGTGTAACAGTATTTATGGCCAGACTAAGTATATATTAATACCTACGTGATGTCAAAACTTTGGATCCCTTTTTACGAAACTTGCGTTGGCGCAGGAGCATAAAACTTGGCACACTTATAGTTTATGTGTAGGAGAAGTGCAGAACGCTAATATTTTTCAATAATAATGCTTATAAAGTATATTAGGTCAGTTAATAAAACATTACCCACGTTACCATGCATTTAACACACATAAACAAACATATTGACGGTAATGATAAAATATTACACATTGGCTATGGTGCTTGAGACATATTTTCAATGAGGCTGAGTAATATACAATTTTCTTACGGCATATGTTGTTTTGTGGTATGAAACAAGGAGTAAGTACACGTGTTTCATGGTTAGAGCCGACTACGGTCTATACTAGGGAAGATAAGGAGCTTCGACTCCTGTTCCAGCAAATCTTTACTATAGGAGGTTTTTTAATCGGAGATCGAAGCATGTATAGCAGTCAGCAGGATCCATAAATAAATAAATAAATAAATATCCCTGGACAAGTTACACAAATTGAATCTAACCCCAAAGTAAGCTATGGGACTTAGCTAAATTGTGTTATGGGAGTTAGTCAACGATACTAATCTATCTATATATTAATACGTGATGCCAAAAGTTTTGATCCCTTTTTAAGAAAATTGCGCGGACACAGGAGCATTAAATTTGCCACACTTATAGTTTATGTGTAAGAGAAGTGCAGATAGCTAATATTTTTCAATAATAATGCTTATAAAGTAGATTAAATTAATAAATAAAACGTTACCCACACTACCATGCATTTGACACACACAAACAAATATATTGGTGATGGTGGCGCACTAAAAAGTTTGGAAACAAAGTATATGGTCTTGAGAAATAAAGATGGCGTTCTTATCAACAAGATGTTAAAATTTGTTATGGTCGAATTTAGACCAATGGGAGACCACTAGTTCCATTTATTTTGCATTTTTAACTGACGTCAAAACAAGAAGTTTCTCAATTTGACTATGTTTTTGTACCTATATCTGTAAATAACGTATACGTTAGTAGGTACTATTAGAGATTAGCAGGTAAATATTTATACATATTGTCTTTGATACCATTAAATATTTTTTGGTATAGTTCTACGCGGTCAAAGTGGAATGAAACTAATTAACCTGTAGGTATATGACTATCACCTGCCTTAGAGCTTAATAGACTGAAAGTATGACTACGAGAGTCTAGGGTATGTACCACCACAACGATGTATCCGCACTTGCAACAAATCTAGGTATTTTGGAATAACGAAAACACGTTCAGAAACTTTCCCATTAATATTAATAAGTTGGGATTGAGATCGTATTACAATACTGATTATCAGCTCATTATTCATGCCATCGAACATCCGACCACCCTTGAACTTAGTTCCCTTGAGGCTTAACAAAAGCCAAGTATTATAAACTAGGTCAAGAGTCTTGCCCTGCGACAGACCAATCTGTGAAGCGGTTTGTAAATGAGAACTTACAGACGATAAACGTCTAGTAAAAGTGTCTTCAAGCTCATATCCCCGAAGCGGTAGGTAGAGGCACAACCAGGGCACCCACGACTAGCCGAAGACGTATTTTTTGTTTAGGTACATCTTGTTTATCCTTTTAAGTATCTTCACGCCCATATCCCCGAAGAGGTAGGCAGAGGCACAACCAGGGCACCCACGACTAGCCGAAGATACTAAGTCCCATAATGAGATAGGTGGCAAGCCTATCGCCAACTGGGCACGTTTCCAATCCAGACCAACATTATTTTTATTAGAAAATTGGAAAAATTCAATTTTCTTTTTGTTGGCCGACCCGGGATTCGAACCCGAGACCTCATGCAGTCAAGTCCAACACCTGGACCTCTCGACCACATAGGCGACAATTTATTATTTATCCGACAATTTATCCTTTTATTATTATAAATGCGATAGTTTGTATGTTTGTTTTTTGCTGCTGCTGAACGGATTATCTTAAAATTTTGGCACAAACATAGAGGGTAACTTGCATTAATAAATATGATAGTTTGTCATAGAACCTTAAAAACTGCGTATTAGTTTTATTAAACACTCAGTCATCTTTACGTAAACTTTCGTTTAAATTTGTAAAAAAACTAACCTATTCGTATTAATTTTTATGCTTATTTTTTTGAAAGTGTTGAAAGGCATGCTTTTGCTTCTGGCTAGGAACTTACATTCAAAAAAATCCTAGCATTGTGGAAAGCAGGTTGGTCTTATGTTACAGTAGTTCATAGTCTACTTTACTTACAGGTTTACTACGAAACTTAAGACAGTGCGCCGCGCTTGCTGTCGTGTTTTTTGCTTAAGGTGAACATTTCCAAGCACCGGAGGACGTAGTGTTGGACAACCCGGTGGACTGATGACCTGGTCAAAGTCGCGGAGAGTCGCTGGTTACAAGCGGCTGGTGACCGTGACTTGTGGCGCTCTTTGGGGGAGGCCTATATCCAGTAGTGGACGTCCTCTTCCTGATGATGATGATATTAGAAGGCACAACAAGATGGATTTCTTGATGGTAAGAATTCACATACCCATAGAGACACCAAAGGTGGTAATGGTGCCTTTCCATTCTGAGGCCAGGATGTCAGGCCTCAAGCAAAAGTAAGTTTAGCGAATACCTTTTCCTCCAACCGGAACACGTAACCGGCAAGCACTGACCTTATAGCGTCAGGAACAGATAAGGTGGTGGTACATATCCGGACGAGTTGCTGTGAAACTCTACGACCTAGTAAGATGTCACGGTGTTAGTGACGATAAGCCTATGCTCGCCTTTTACGAGCTGTCAGGAAGGCAGACGGTCTATTCTGCGAAGGAGCCCGTACTTTCACGAGCAGTAAAACTACAAAAAAAGATGACTAAGTAGCCAAAATAAATATTTTCTCCGATTCCAATGGGTTTCAATCGTAAGATACAAACTTGGTAATGACAAGCACCTTGAAAGTATGCTCTTTTAAAATAAAAAAAGACGGTTTAGTAAAAATAGCAAAACCGATTAACATAAGTACACAAATAATATACCTACCAATCGAACATACGAGTATAAACTCCTTTTTTCGATTTTTTT
Organism: Calephelis nemesis; assembly: GCA_002245505.1. NCBI lineage: Eukaryota > Metazoa > Arthropoda > Insecta > Lepidoptera > Riodinidae > Calephelis > Calephelis nemesis. Next base: position 12,377 of record NJDD01001360.1, read on the forward strand.
TAAATAGCAAATCGACTGTATCTTCGTATTTTTAATAAATTGACCATACATTTAACATTCAAAAAGTTATTCTATCGTTAAACTACATTTACTACTAAGGTCCGTTTCTTTTTAAATAGTTAACTTTTCAACTACTTCAACTTTTACATTGCGAGTGGAAGCGAAACAAATTAGTATGTTCTCTACAGAGGAGTATGTTCTCTTTTTTAACAAAATGTGTTAATCTTAGGACCCTTTCCATGCTTAGGATAAACTTCCACAAATTTTCAAAGAAAGAAAAAAAGTTAGGGGTCGAACCTTACCTTTATTTTCGAAATTTTAACCTCCTGATGACGTTCTGAACTTTACATACATACATAACCTTGGACAAATTAAACAAATTTAATCTAACCCCAAAGTAAGCAAAATATATGCTTGTATCTTCACGCCCATATCTCGGAAAAGGTAGGCAGAGGTAGGCACAACCAGGGAACCCACGCCTAGCCGAAGACACTAAGTCCCACAATGTGATAGGTGGCAAGCCTATCGCCAACCGGGCACACATTCAATCCCGGACAGCGTTATTTTAATTAGAAAATTGATAATATACATTTTCTAATGTTTTGTTGCCTGACGTGGGGATCGAAACCAAGGTCTCAAGAAGTCACGTCGGATGCCCGGAGGGCCGAAAGACCACAGACGCGATTGCTTGTGTCCTAAGAAATACCAGAATAAATTTCATAAAAAACACAGACCCAGAAATGGCAGACATCTTAATATTCATCGCACTTGTCTCCGCCGGGAATCGTTCCCGTCCCTTGCAGTTGGTTGACGGAGTTACGTGTGTGCGTTAACCGCTCGTCCAACAATGTAATCATTTGAACTGTGGTGAAATAAAGAATCCTTATTAAAAAACTTGTAGTTTTTATTTCGAAATCCTACAAATACGCTCATAATTCCACGTTATTTCATTCGCCGAGTAAGTTTCCAAACATCCGTCTGAGAAAGTTAACAAAGGGAAACTGTTGCATTGTGAGCTCTGAGCAATATTGATGTGTTACGTATTGGACTCGTGCTTTTCAATTTGAAATTTAATTTAACCGTGTTTCAAGCTGAGTCAAACTTTGACACATTTTAAAAGAAGAATTGTTATAGCTTGATAAGTAAATATAGTATTTACGCCCATGTACCCGAAGGGTTAGGCAGAGACAACCAGGCACCCACAACTAGCCGAAGACACTAAGTCCCACTATGTGATAGGTGACAAGCCTATCGCCAACCTTATTATAATTGTTATAGCTTTTTAGCGGATTGGTACCACCGCCTTACCTATTCCTGCCGCCATAACGTCATGACGTTTTCCGGTTCGGAGGGTAAGGTAGCCGGTAAACTTACTTTTGCTCGAGGCCTAACACCTCGACCTCAGGTTGGCAACGCACCATTACCACCTTTGGTGTCTAGGCGGCGTGAATTTCTTACGATCAGGAAATACGTTTGCTTGTTTGCCTTCCAATGTCATAAAGAAAGGTTTGCTACACAACGTTTGAAGGCACTGAAGATGCTATAGTGCGATGTCATTCTGAGGCTGGTTGCTTGAGAAATCAAGTTAATCGACTTCCCTGCCATCTAAAACGGAACATGATAACACTGAATTGTTTTTTGACAACCCCCTACAAAACCTATACGTAATGTAGGTCACATCTATCTCCGTCACGCCATCTTTCAAACGAAAAAATCCGCATCGAGATCAATCCATTGGTTCTAAAGTTCCAAGCAAACACACACACAAACACACTTTAAACTTATAACACCCCTCTTTTTCCGTCAGTTATTACAAACAACAGGCAACTGTGTTATACACACACCTTACGCCAAGTATACCTATGTTATAGGTATACAGGCACCTATGTTATAGGCAGAGAGCATCAAGTGACAAATATCAATATGCCAATTTTGGAGATTTTGGACAAAACCTAGGTGGAATTTCAACCTTGGTCTCCCCAGGTATCTACTACCATATTCTTTCGCATTGCCCCATTATCTGTTTTGTCGATCCTTCATCTGTTACGTTATTTTTTCCTCAAGACCGAACCAGCGGTGTATGCTCTTTCTCATTGTAGCACCAGCACTTTCATTCAATCCTACGCTTTCTCGGATCTCACTGTTACGAATGCGATCAGCGAGCGTCACACCTATGATTTTTCGGATCACTCTTATTTCGACAATATTTATCCTATTCGAACATGCTTTGTCTCACATATCTAACTCTTGCTTCCATAGAATAAAAGCGTTGGTTTCTCTACGTAGCTTGGAACGTACGATATCTACTTGGCTGAGAATTCGATATTCTTTAAAGGACAATTCAATTCAACTACTTTATAATACAATAATATAATAAAACAAAAATCTAACAATACAACAGACCAAAAATACAATAAACTAAAAATACGTATAATACTAATATAATACAATAATTTAATAAAATGTAATATCCTGCACAAATTGCTATTTGAGCAGTTCCTCAATCTACTCAGGTCTTACATACAAATCCTTTTACTATTACACTTTCAGTACACACACATAGACACTACATAGATCCAGTAGTTTAGATGTGTTGTCACAAAGACTGGTATGTTTTTATGAATAAAATTTTACCTGTTTTTTTTTCCCTGATCCAGGGCCCTTTCTGGGATAGATTTTCCTTGTCTCATTGCTTAAATATAAAACTATTTTTTGTATGAACATTAAAACATTATACATAATGAACACATAATTAAATAATTACTTTTTATGAGTATTAAAATATTTACACACCACAGTGTAGTAGAATATTTTGGAAAGCTTTAATATTTGTGTAGAATCTTCACACGCATATTCCGCGAATAGATTTTTTTATGATATTAGAAGGCAAACAAGCACACGGATTTCCTGATGGTAAGAAATTCACGCCGCCTAGAGACACCAAAGGTAGTAATGGTGTGTTGCCAACCTGAGGCCGGGATGTTAGGCGTCGAGCAAAAGTAAGTTTACCGGCTACCTTATCCTCCAAATCGGAACACGTCATGACGTTATGGCGGCAGGAATAAGTAAGGCGGTGGTACCAATCCGTTGTCGGAGTACTATAGTTGTTCTGTGAATCCGGGTGAGTCGCTGCAAACCCTATCACATAGTCAGATATCACGGTGTTAGTGACGGTAAGCCTATGCTCGCCTTTTACGAGCTGCCTGGCGGGAAGGCAGATGGTCTATTCTGCAAAAGAGCCTGGACCAACATTGCTCTCCTGACGATGAAAGATAACCGCGGCGTGTAGACACCATAGATGTTAAAGTCAGGATGTTAAGCCTGAAGTACCAGCTGCATTGGAAAAGATAATCGCAGTTTTTCTATATTATTTAATTTCTTGCCTATGTGGTCTAGCGGTCTAAGTGCTGGACTTGACTTCGCGAAGTCCGAACATTCTGATCAGGATTGTATTTAAATTTACTTCTTATAGCATTTGGGACAAGGTTCTTTAAAAACATAACAATAATTGCTCAATTTTATCCACATATATTCTATTTATTCTACCATAGCTCCGTAGACCAGTACCAGTGCATTGTGCATTATTTTGTAATCTCGTTATAAGTAATATTGTGTTTAATAATGTAAAATTTTGCCATTATTGCTCTCATTTCGTTACGCACTTGTACTGTGTGATCCTTCCAGTAAAATCTTCCGTCTATTTTACCATATTTTGAAAAAGAAACCGTTTCAGTCTGAAGTTGAACCCGCAACCTTCAGTTTCCGCTGTCGATGCCCTGTTTTGCATTCTTGTGTACTTTTTTAAATTCTTTTTGGATCGAATGTTTCACCGGCTACACTACTTTCTAAACTAAAACAAGATAATTATTGGTAGTATTGACGATATGGTGGTTATTTTTAGATGAACGAATAGCGCACAAACACATGGATCTCCTGATGGTAAATAAATAAATATCCCTGGACAAGTTATACAAATTGAATATAACCCTAAAGTAAGAAAATTATATTATTGTGTTATGGGTGTTACTTAACGATTAAAATGCATAGAAATACTTGAAAATATCCTATTAATATTATAAATGCGAAAGTTTGTATGTATGGATGTATTGATATTTGTTACTCTTTCACGAAAAAACCACAAAGCCGATTACGATGAAATTTGGTATGTAGGTAGCTGAAGACCCAGAATAACATATAGGCTACTTTTTATCCCGGAGTTCCCGCGGGATTGGTACTTACGCGGGTGAAACCGCGGGGCGCAGCTAGTACCAGAATAAAATTGATAACACCCAGACTCGGAAGTGCAGACATCTAAATGTTCATCACACAAATGCCTGCCCCTCTATAGACTTCATATGTGGTGTAGTTACGACTAAATTGTGTCGGGATCGGAATATGATCAAGTCATTGTGACGGCAGGAATAGGTATAGGGTCCCTACCTGAATTAGTGGCAGCACAGCACTCTACCACTTGTTTCTTGTTGGTAATGAACTATTTATACTATGCTCGCCTCTTTCGAGCTGCCTGGCAAAGAGTATACGGTCTAGTCTACTCAGCGGGGACCCGGATCAATACGGGTAAAATTAGATGGTGGTATAGGCAATTTGGTACAATTTTTGAATGTCATCTTGTTAGTGACATAATTGATATTTGGTAGGTTGAAAAGTCATGACTATGGATGGCTGAATTTGATATTTTGCATTTCCGTCTCATGTGCAACCAGCCGAACTCACACAGAAAAAAAATGTTTGAATAGAAAGGATTACGCACACAGATGTAATTTCCCAGTGCCGGTTGTACAGTACTTCTATCTAGCAGGGCAAATTGATAGACAAGTTACACCAGATTCCTAATTTAAGGCTTTTTAATCAAAAAAGGTTTGAATGGAGCCTTTTTTGATTAGTTTTTTAAGTAATTTAAATGTTAAATAAATAAATCTTCGTTTCAAACAATTTAAAACACCGTTTCTTCTGTATGTTCCTGCTCAGATTTACCGGATTTAGATTTATAAATATCTAGCTTCCCAGACATGATCAAGGTTATTTTATACATGTTTCGTTTGATTTGCAAGATATATTGGGCTTGCTTCACACACGAGTGAAAATGCGTATCTATTTATTGTGTTTCTGTTTATATATTCTACTTTAATTATATAGTAAAATTGCATTTATTTATGTACTAACGTTTATAGTTGTTTTATGGGTACAATGTACTGAATTGATGTGATAGATTTTGCTACTTACTTTTACTAACATATAAATACTGCTAATTTTATGTTAATGTAATATATACGTTGATACAATATTTAACATAACTTAAATTTCTCTCAGTTTAATAGTTTTTGTGTATTTACGTGTTTAAAGACGTTTTTTACGGGTCGGTATCGACGAGACGAACACGTGGATATTTTTTATTGAAAAATCGGAAAAGTACTCATAAAATATTTTGGAAAAGCCTTTGAAAATTTGGAAAGTTTTTGTATGAAAATGTGTCGGAAAATTTGAAAATATTGTCACTATCAATTAGAAAATGACTAGAAGAATTAGAAAAGTTACTTACCTTCAAGGTCAATGGTTTGTGGTATAATTTCCTAGTACTTACTCTGATTTAACGGATTTAGTATGTAGTACTTATATTTACTATTATGTAAGTTTGTTTCAATAAAGGATTCATTTATTCATTAAGTATGACAACGATGGCAGGTCAGGGTATATAGGATTTATTTCTGGCTGCTGGGGTTTTGTTTCGTCGGTTCCTAGGCTAGGAAACTACAGTCATTAACGGGTAAAATTTAAATAAAATATAAATACTTTTTTATTAAACTCTAAAATGACAAGAAATTACAAATATAAACCTAATTTAAAACAATATTTACAAACACGGTTATATATGATAGTACGGTTAAATATTTTGTTTCAGCTTCTTAATTCAAATAAATATTTAAATGCACACATTTAACTAGGGAGACGATTGTTTTATGCTTAGAAATACTTACCAATACCGCAGTCAAATCACAAATCGGCACCAATAAACAACAAAAGTTATCATGGTGCGTTACCAATTTTGAGAAAGTTTCATAAAAGACAATGATGGATATCAATTTGGCACGGTGGTAGTAAGAACCCAGGCAAGCCATTGAAAACTGGTAAATTTTAATAGCAGCTCATGGTGTTGCTTGGCTATTGCGTTACATGGTAGATAAACCTGTCTTAAATAAACGCGTTACTTAAGCTCCGTTTAACTATACAGTGTACCCAGCCGTCACGAGAGTGACACATCTACCCATAAAACGTATTCGTTCCAATTCAAATTTCCACCCCGTGACGTCATCCGCCCGCCCGACGCCATTACCGACATACGACTTCATTTGACCGCGACAATTGACTGTTGACATCATTAACTGTCGACATCTATAACTGTTTAGAATCTAGGTAACTAATACTGTAACTGAGTTTGCATTAGTTAGGATAATGATAAATGTAAATTTCACTGTCATACATTAAAAAAATATGTTTGCACGCCTATATCGCGCAAGAGGTAGGCAGAGGAACAAACAGGGCACCCACTACTAGCCGAAGACACTAAGTATCTGTGATAGGTGGCAAGCCTATCGCCAACCAGGCACATATCCAATCCCGAGCAACATTTTTTTCATTAGAAAATTGGAAAAACCTTATTATCTATTTGTTGTCCGTCCCAGGATTCGAACCCGGGACCTCATGCAGTCAAGTCCAACACCTGATCCGAACGCCATCCGCCATTACCAACGTACGACTTCATTTGACCGCGACAATTGACTGTTGACATCTGTAACTGTAGAATCTAGGTAACTTATATTGTAACTGAGTTTGCATATGTTAAAACAATTTATTCACTACATTTGTAGTTTCCGCAATATGTTTTTTTTTATAGTTTAGCCAACCGGTTTCGTTATTCAAGCATTATCAGGGCTATATGATATTCATGTAATATAATATTTAAAAGTTTTAAAACTTCAGTTGTTACATAGCCCTGATGATGCTTGTACAGTGAAACCGGTTGGCTTAATTATAAAAATAAAAAATATATTGTGGAAAGTACAAGTGTAGTGAATAAATGGTTTCAAGAATGGAATTCCACTAAGCACCGACGATAAGAAGTATAGAAACTTTGCATTGGTCCATTTCATACATTTATAGAACTAAAATGTTCATTCCCTGGTATAGATGATACATTTACTGTTCTTCTGATATTTTTTTAAATTGTAACAAGTATTTCGATCTTATGGTAAAGGACAATCGTGGCAACAATGACGCTATAAATGCATCGCTTTTCAGTGGCCAGTGGTAATGTTCAATTCTACAGCTACCCTATTCCCTTCCGGAACATCACACTGTGATTATGGTGGTAGGAATAAGTAAGGCGGCAGATGTCTGCCTGCGAAAGTTACACTAGTACTCTACAACCCGTGGTCTTGTTGGTAGTGACCTATTATTTAATCTATACTCACCTCTTACAAGCCACAAGCCGCAAGCCAGAAAGAGAATGACGATTTTAAACTGCGACCCGGATAATCACGGGGATAATCTCCAAAATCTCCGTCTGAGAAACCAATATCGATATGATTAAAAAAATGTTGTTTTTAACCAACTTTCAAGAAAGGAGGTCTTATGTTCGACTCCTTTAATTTTTATGTATGTTAATCGGTTGGCTTGTCTAATTCTGGACAATTTTGATTCGAAAGAATAGTTTTCATTTGTCCAACTCGGAAATCCAACCCGGGATCTCATGTAGTAAACGGCAACTCCAGACCACTAGAGTGCAAGGCCGCTATTGGGGTGTTTATTGATTACGTTTTTTTATGGCTTAATTAAACAATTATTATGACAATGGGAAAATAAAGTTTCACTATACACCATTATTAATAAACGAGAAAAAATTACCTCTGACAGGATTTTTTCTTTTTTTCAAAGTTGTGTAAATTGATCCCAAGCATGGCACAAGTTTAGAATAAAAAACTTTGAATAAATTTAACCAAGTCAAAGTGAACGTACAAAGTGAATTTTATACTTTTTTATAATATAAGTGTAAAAGACTAGATAACTTCTAGATTAGATAAATTCTTGTTGTAAACGTAATCAACAACGTAATCAAAGCATCCGTCTTTACAAATTTAACAACAATTGGAAGACGAAAACAAAGTTTCATCTAAGGTTACCTTTCAAAGGCGTATTCACAACCGTCCAAAACATTTTTTTTCTTTTCTGACTTCTACAGGGAGCGAATTTCAAAGATGTAATACTAGCTAATATTTAATTATAGCTAACTAGCTAAGCTAGTTAAGCTTAAACTTCTTGTTTGTTGCAGTTATTATCAAATTTGATTTAAACTTCCCGTACAAAGTTCTGCTTTCTCAGATCAAACTTGCGCTTATTTTAAACTTCACTTGACATGTACGAGTATATTTGAATTTATACTTTCATCGTCGTCACTTGGTAGAACTCCAATTTATACACCTCACGATTTTTAAGTAACGCCTTTTCATAATACACTTTTTGTTACCCTTAATTTGTTTTATACTTGATAATTTCTGAGTAGTTTTTTTCTAGACACTGATCTGGGGGCAGGAAAGTCACCCGCCTAGACACTCGTCTTGGCGGGTGACTTTCCTGCCTCCAGAATCCGAATACCGTTTCGTAGCATTTTTAATACCGTATATTTTTTTTGGTTTTTACTATGTAAATAAATTTTTGGGGGGTACGATGTTTGTAGTACACTTACTGCAAATAATTACAGCCAAACCCTATATTTTAATAAATGTGTAAAGTTTATAAAGTTAAGGTTTTGCAGAGTTAGAGCGTGTAGAGTTAAAGCACGGCTCTACGTAATCAACTTTTTACAGTGCACACCATATTGATTTGTCTTGGCAACATTTTACGAGAAATGCTTTTTTAATAGAAATATTTTTTGCATTACTTTCTAGCCTTCATACAGAGTATAATATATTTCTCTGCATTTACTATAACTGTCTCTAAGCATAAGTCCATCAAATTTTGCTAAGTGTTTCAAACACTTTCAACTAGCTGTTTCACGCGGCTTTGCTCGCGTGGTGCCGCAGAAAACTATCCCATGTGTTAAATCCAAGTTACCTATGTGTGTACCAAATTTCATGAAAATCGGTTGTGCGTGGAGGAGTATCATACAAACAAACTTTCGCATTTATAATATTAAGGGAATTATAACCACTATTGACAGAGCCAGATTAACACTGTCTAGGACCCAAGGTAATGCGATTCCACGGTCCCATTTCCTGGTACGCTTTTCTTACCCTGACTAAAAGCGCGATGAAACGTTTGGTATTTTTCTTGGTACATGCAAGGGCCCCCTTTTAAATGCAGGGACCCTTAGGCTGTAGCCTAACCTGCCTAAGGATTAATAAATCCTTATTATCTCGCTTTGGCACTTAGTATATTACACTAGTTCATACGGCTTTGTACTTTTTCATCTTTCACAAAAACTTAAAAACCAAAATTAATCAAATCGGTTCAGCCGTTCTCGAGTTTTAGCGAGACTAACGAACAGCAATTATAATTTTAAATATAAGAATAAAAATACACATTTTTTGTTGCCCGACCGGTTATCGAACCAGGACCTCAAGAAAGCCCTTATGTCACTGTAAATAGATAGTCATGCTAGTACTAACACTAATTACATAAATACACACTCAGACACATACACGCACACACATACACACACACACACACATACATACACAGACACACACAGACATAGATAAGATAAGTTTTAATAATGTTAAGCATGAACTAAAAATTTTAAAGTTTGTTGTGTATCTAATTAGTTACTATCATTGTACTCGATAAATACTATTTTACCTATTTAGTATATGGGGGCATTGGTGACCTGTAACACAGGTTTATACCTAAAACTGGCACCAATCTCTTATAAACAGGTTTAAACTACAAATTTTCTTTTTTTTTTCATCTTAAGATATATTTACCTTTGTTTTTGTTTGCCTATTGTAAGAGAGAAATAAATTTTATTATTATTATTAATAGAGACACTGATTATTTTCAGTGTGTAATACTATGATAGATAAATATATAATGGAAAAGTACAAGTGTTATTAAGAAAGAAGCCTATAAAGTAATATAATGTCGAACAAAGAGATCTCAATAATTGTACGTGTGCTCTACATCAAGACTCTCCCTGACCTATATGCGATATGGGTCGTCTATCGAAGCAGCAATTATAATTATTACTCACATACCTTTCTTTTTATGGCAGTTTTGACCGAATTCTTTTTTTAATCATGTCAGTAGGCCTTTGTTGTCTACTGGTCCGCTGTTAAATACATCAGGTCTCGGGTTCGATTCCCAGGTCAGTTAGCTTTTTTTGTGAAAATGAACAAGCTGTGATCGTTTATCTAAAGACATTATAGATTTTATAGGGGTGTCGATCTCTTGTGGTCTAGGTGTTAGGTTTGTTGAGCAAGTCTATCGGCTACCTTACCCTCCATATCGGCACATGACACTGTTATTATGGTGGCAGGAGTAGGTAAAGCGGTGGATCTCTTCCTGAGCAAGCTGTTTCATATCACTCAACCACCAATTTTTTTGTTTTTTTATGATATTGAAAGGCAAACAAGCGGATGGATTTTCTGATGCTGAGAAATTCATGCCGTCTATAAAAAACATACCATAAACAGGTGGTAATGGTGTGTTGCCAACTTCAGTCCGGACATTAGACTACTAGCAAAAGTAAGTTTACCGGCTACCATAACCTTCCAACGGGAACACGTCAACGGCAAGCACTGGTGTTACGATTTTAGGAATAACTACGCGGTGGTACCAGTCCGGGCGAGTCGCTGCGAAACTCTACTACATAGTCAGATGTCACGGTGTTAGTGATAGTAAGCCTATGCTCGCCTTTTACGAGCTGCCTGGTACAGGAAGGCCGATATCGATGTTAGTAATGTCATCGCCTATGTAATATATAACTACTTGCCTTTTACGAGTTGCTTAGTAGAGAAGGAGACGATCTCTTCTACACAGAGGATCTGGATTAACACGGGAACCAAATATTGCTTTTTAAAGTTTGGTTCATATATGCCCAGTTCCTATATTCAAAAAACGAGTCGTTTTGATTACGGACGGAAGTATTCTGTACGCTTAGTAAGATTACTAACAACGGTTGCTCGTTTCCGACTGTTGATTCTAAACATTTTTTGAAAATATTGGCTCCGTTACTTTTGAACAAACTACGAATGGTTTAGCTGGCGTATTACGATTCGTTGATTATAGGAACCGGGCAATAATCAACGAACCATAATCCGTTAGTATAACGTAATATAATAGTCGATAGCGAACGACAGCAGTTAGACTTAACGATCGACCGTAGTAAGCCTGGAAGTAATGAAGCGTTGCTCATAGTTACACAAAAGTTTCGAGTTAACAGTCGGTAATGAACGACCGTAGATAGATTTTTATTATTTGTACAAAAAATACTATTCGTAAGAAAAAACGACTCGTTTCTTAAATATAGAAACCGACCTTAAATTTAATAAAAAAACGTATTACAAATAATTATAAGAGACTAGCACTGGCTAAAATATAGGCCAGTACTAACAAGACCACTGGTGGTAGATTGCGCAGCAACTGGATCGGGTAGGCCACCGTCCTACAAATTTCTGCCACCATAAATCGGTCATGTTCGTATCCGGAGGGTAGAGTAGCCGGTAGATAGTACAATAGGCCTCATATCTCGGCCGCAGGACACCAACGATGTAACATCTATAGTCTATGGTTGTCTCTTACTATTAGTAGACTCAGGCGGGACTTTACCACATAAAAATGTGGGCACCGTGGTTGTGCTTCTGCCTGTTTCTTATTATTAATAATAATAATAATTTTATTTCAGACTAAAAATCCATTTTTTGGTAATACATTTTCTTTATTAGTAATTAATTATTAACCTAGTTTAGCGGTAGTAGTAGGTATCGTATATCATCGCATGTCCACCTTTCCACCTTTCCACCTTATCCACCTTTGCAATATTGATGAATCCCAACGGTGGGCCAATACCAATAAAATGGTATTTATGCTGTCTCTCAATCTCCCCATAAGGGAAGCACAACGCTTTCTCAATATTGCCCGGAAACCATCCACACGTCTTTCTGCAAGCATAGTCGAAGCACTGCAATGTCGAGGTAAACCAAATAGCCTTCTAAAAATTATTGTAATTATATATTACTTACACTAATCTTAATACTTAACTGAATCAGCATCCGGTTTTCTTCGAAGTGGCGACTTATTTTAAAAGCCGTCATGCGTGAGACCATAATAACCATTGTTTAACCTAGACAAAACAAAGCTTTTTGCTATTGGTACTCAGAAAACATAAGTTAAATATACCAATTAGTTTGACCGCAATAATTCATTCACCATCATCATATCAGCTGAAGTTGAAGCCCACTGAAGACACGCCATTAGCAATCTGTTTGTCCACCTGTGGGAAGCTGGAATCATCTGCTAGTTTACAATAAAACTAAGCAGACAGACTTTTACGGCGTTAGAGTTATGTTTTGGCAATAATATATTAACGTTGTCCGTTAAGGTGCGTTGCCAACTGGAGGGGAATTTGTGAGTCTCTTGCGTAAGTAAGTTTAATAATTACTCTAACCTCCAAACTGGAAAACGACAATGATGTTTAAATAAAAATATTTTAAGAATCCATTGTTTACGAAATTGGCAAAAAAATGAAGTTTTTTCTAAATGTTTTTTCATAAGATTATTTAAAAAAAAAAGTATCTTCACGCCCATATCCCCGAAGAGGTAGGCAGAGGCACAACCAGGGCACCCACGACTAGCCGAAGATACTAAGTCCCATAATGGGATAGGTGGCAAGCCTATCGTCAATCGGGCACGTTTCCAATCCCGGCCAACATTTTTTTTTTATTAGAAAATTGGAAAAATCCAATTTTCTTTTTGTTGGCCGACCCGGGATTCGAACCCGAGACCTCATGTAGTCAAGTCCAACAACTTAACCGCTAGACCACAGAGGCGATTTTATATATTTATATATTTCATAATATTATTAACTTGCAGGCGGCTCTTCTGATGGTTAGAGAGAACCATTGCTAGAAAACACTTAGACGTTATCGAGTAGCTGTTTTTTCGGCCGCTCTAAGCCACAAATATGTAAACACTTAAATAAGTAAGTATTTTCAGGGTCGTATTAATAAAGACATAGGCAGAGCTAAGTAAAACTAGGGCACTCACCATTACTAAAAAGTACAAAGTATGTACTTAGCCCATGGAAGCTCCTTTGGTAGAATATCAGCGTAAAGACGAATGTAGAGGAATATTTCTTCGCGTGAGTATTGTCACAGACAAGAAATATTTTTTTTGTCTGTGGTATCGTTGACTGACACCATGAAGCTATATTATTACAGGAGGTGACACTCGTAACAAATATCTGGGGGTTACCATAAGCTCTTAAAACAGTACTATTTCAACAATACATTGTTAGTCGAGAAAGACAACCTTATGACGTATACCATAAAGTTGCTTATAAAGGCAGACATTTAGCAAGATGGAAATAATCTTGCTTTAAGCGTTCATGGTAGGGCCCCTGATGTCGTTTCTAAATATTGCTAACTCTATCTTATGAACTGACCTCTCCTTCTGAGAGTATTGTGATGTAAATTAACAAAGTGAAAACGAAAGAGAGGTCAGTACATTCGAGTGAGTTAGCAATATTTGGAAATGACATCAGGTCTTTGTTAGGAGTGTAAAGTCAATTAGTTATATAGTTTTAGGACTAACACCCATTATATACCTTTTTACATTACTAGCCGAGCCGGTGAGCTGCGTATTGTTTGACATTAACAGCCACTAATAGTTTATACGGAAACAAATCCCCCGATTTTGACACATTCTTCATTAGTACTTTGATCCTAATGGTCTTAGCGTGACGATATATAGCCTTATAACCTTCCTCTTTTCCTCCTAACACTAGTTCCGGAGACTAGCGCGTTCAAGCAAACAAACAAACAAACTCTTTAGCCTTATAATATTAGTATAGATAGCATTTACTTTTGTTTTAAAATATTGCATTGTAAATTTGGATGTGTCATGTTGAAATTAAAAAAAAATGTGTATTTAATACTTATTTAGTACATATGACAACTATTTGTATTATTTTCAATATACTTAATTTGCTTATTTTGGGGTTTGGTTTAATTTGTGTAATTTGTCAAGAAATTTTATACTTATTATTTGTAAGAAAATATTCTTGCAATACAGTTACCGTCTTACCACAAAAATATTAAACACTCGTTGAACACATGTTTAACTAAAAACACTGTCTAAAATTGGGTTTTCAAATAATAACATGCTGTCACGTCATCCACGTATAACACTTTATTGGTTGGATGCCAGTTTTACACAGTGTTTAATTAAACTCCCTTCTAATGTCCCGTCCCTTCGTTATTCCTCTGCCTACCACTTCAATACCCTTGAAGACATTTTTATTCTTTTATTAATTTGGTTGTAGGTAGTCCTTAATTGAGCCCGGAAGTCCATGTAAACGTTCTCACGGATATTGATTATTTTGAAAAGCTGTGTGTTTTGATATTTAAGGAGGCCATTGAATTGTAAATAATTCAGTATCTTCGTATTGATTTCAATTCAAGGTTGCTAACGTGTCTTCACATCATTGGTTTTGATTATAGATATTGAGGTAACATAGCCTTCAAGGCTCTTAAAACTTTAATCAGATCTAGGGGAAGGGGTGGAAGTAGTTTGACATAGAAATCTATAGAAACTTATCAGAATGGGGAATGAACATTACGCGTTCTGAAACTGCAGAAAACCTATTTCATATAATTAATTCTTCTACGTAAAAAAAACTTGAGTCTTTTCTTCGATTTCTTCTGATTCTATAATTAGACCCACTTGGTGACAATGATACTATGTCGAAAGTACTTTCTACTAACTTACTAACTTTCTCCCTACCGTCACGTTGGTCGAGTGGTTAGCGTACACGCCTAACTACGACCAACCGCGAGGCTCGGGTTGGATTTCCCGACGGGGGCAGGCATTTGTGTGATGAAAATTTAGATGTGTGAATTTCCGGGTCTGGGTGTTTATTAAATTTATTCTTGTATCTATTTAATTATTTCTATGTATTAGAATCGTTGACTAGCACCCATAACCCAGTTTGTGTAACTTGTCCAGAGATATTTATTTATTTCTAATAAAAAAACACAGAAAAAAGGATTTACGTACATCAAAAAATATAGATTTGAACTCGATACTCTCTGCCTACCACTTAGCGTGAAGATATGTAAGAATGTAGTAGTCGAATACATAACTTCCTCCGTTTTTCATAGCCCGTTAAAAAGATTTTACTATTTATTAGGTGATGTTTTTTACAAACTGTTATTGTCCAAAATATCTGACTTAAATAAAAGAAACTCCACGATTTAGAAGCTTTACAAATTGATATATATTTCATATGGCAAATGATAGATTAATAAATTAAAGAACATTCTCCTTCAAATGGCCACTTGAGTATTTCACTACTTTTCAGTTACAAGATTTTATTTATCATGCAATGTATGGTATGCACTTCCCGATTACCGATTGAGGTGAAAGTTTATATATATGTGTAAATCGGATGACAATAACAATATTGTGAAATCAAGCTGATCTGATGATAAAACTGGAAGTTGGTCAAAGGAACTAAATTGTCCAATTTTGGTTGGGCTTGTTTCATACGTCTTGAATAGTATGTTTCAAGTATATTTCAGGAAATAGCCCTTACAATTAAAAGTTTATTATACAATTATTATTATTAACTCTTTATTGTACACAACAGATATTACAAAATATTTCAAAAAAACAAAATACAAAAGTCGAGCCAATGAAAGAAATTTCTTCCAGCCAACCCGTAAAGGGAAAATAAAAAATGCAAGAAGTAGAAATGGTGCACAGATACAGACAAGTACAGATAAACGAGGATGTTAGGCTTACTGAGCAAGGCTACCCTACCCTTTTGACCGGAATACGACAAAGTCATTATAGTAGCAAGAATAAATAAGGCGAATCCCTATTAGGCAAGTTGCCTTGCCACCTGCTCTACCACCCGTGTATTATAGTATTTTATAGCAATTGTACATATTAATATAACTTGTACTGAAACTGCAGAAAACCTATTTGATTGTCAAGAAAGAAGTCTTTTACGTACACAAAAGTTCCGACTTCTCCTCGATTTCTCCATGATTCTATAATTAAGATCCACATAGATAACATCCACACTTAGTGACAATAATACCGTCTCGAAAGTACGCTCTTTTAAATAAATCAAACAGTTTTGAGGTAAACCAAAATACAGATGAATTGAAAACCTCATATATAAAGTTGGTTAAACAAAACCAATAAAAACGTATGTTCACTTCAGGGAATATTCCGCTAAATCGATTAACTTCCCGATTCCCGAACTTGACGGTCTGGAATTGACACCATTTCCCCCCTCTCTCAGTGAATTTGGACTTTTCAAACAAATAAGCTTTATGTGGAAAATATAAGACTTTACTTTTTCACTTTCTCAAATGATGAAGGTAGAGAGCGACCTACGTTGATTTCGTCATTTAAAGTGCTGTTAAAAAGGCAGCATTGGCTTAACTCACTAATAATATACAAGGTCTTTTTATTCGATATATCTATAAACACCATAGAAGTTAAAGGTAAATCGGCGTCCTGTGACTAGGATGTTAGCCTTACTGTGCAGGTCTACCTTACAACCTAATTTGTTGCACAGCACTTCACACGTCCAGTGTTTTTTTGGTTTAAATTTAACCTGTGCTTTTATGAGAATCCGTTCCAACACGTAAAAATTGTAATATTACTATTCATTTAGGTGGAATTGTTCAAATAAAAAAACATTCTTCTTGTATAAAAAATGTTTATAAACTTAACGGGAATACCTACATTATTTTGGTATCTTTACATTCTTTTTATAGTTATTTGAATCAGTTTCTCTTTTAATAGACCAAAATAATCCCCAAACGTATTTTTATGCCAAAATTCTGAAAGTCGTTCTTCAAAAGTCGATCGGTTCATAGTTTTCGGTAGATAGGATTAAATTTAATAATTCTTTAAAATTGTATATGAAAGCATCTTCACGCCCATATCCCCGAAGAGATAGGCAGAGGCACAACCAGGGCACGACTACTCGAAGACACTAAGTCCCACAGTAGGTATGATAGGGTGGCAAGGCAAGCCTATCGCCAACCGGGCACGTTTCCAAACCTCGAGAAACTTTTTTTTATTAGAAAATTGGAAAACCCCAATTTTCTTTCTGTTGCCCGACCCGGGATTCGAACCCGGCACCTCATGCAGTCAAGTCCAACACCTGAACCGCTAGACTACAGAGGCGACAAATTGTTTGAGATAATTTATGAAGCTTATAAAACTATAAATAAGTATATTGTTTTAAATATCAAAATACGTATAGATGATATCTAGATAAAACAAATCAGATGTAATTTATTTTCTATTCTCTATCTGTTCAAAATTTCCCAAGAAATCGGTAACTATTTCTTTGCAATTTTCACTTATTTATTTCCCAAAAAAAATTGAAAGTGTTAATTGTCACCTAGTTTATTAGCACTTGGAATACCGAAACAGACTGGATGTGGCAAGTAGATCTTTTAAATGTAAAATGAGCTTAGACACAGAGGGAACTTCGTCGTATGTAATACTTGCCTTTCTTATTATAAATCATATGCTAATATCTTCGTAACACAAAAGTAACAACCATTTTCATGTTCACCGTGTTGGTCCGGGTCTGCTGAGTAGAATATAACAACTGCCTCTCTGCCAGGCAGGCTAAAACATAGGCAATAGGTAGAGCGTGGTGCAGCAATTTGCCCGAATAGGACTCCACCGCCTTACCTTTTCCTAACACCATAAGGGCTTTGTCAAGTTTCGATCTGGATGGTAGGGTAGCCGGTAGACTTGCACAATAAGCCTAGCATTCCGGCCTCAAGACAGCAACGCACCAACTATGGTGTCTAGGTCATGGTTGTCTCTTACCATCAGTAGGTATGCTTTTTGATGACCTCTAAAATAAAAAAAGATTGCTCTCTATACTATAGGCATTGCTGAACGATTTCTCTTGAAGATTACTGCTGATTTTACAGCTTCAGCAAAATACTAATGATTTGCGTTACGAAATCCAAAGCGATGAAGATAAATCTACTATTTGTTTTCTCTCTTTTTAACCGACTCCAAAAAAGGAGGAGGTTCTCATTTCGACTCTATGTTTTTCGCAGGTATATATGTTACGCCATTACTAGGCAAATAGCAAAAGCGATTTTGATGGTTCTTATTTAGAGAAATAGGTCAAGACTCCGAAGTGGTAAAGATAAGTGAAAAATTAATTAAGTGTATCAAAGTATTTAAAAAGCTAATACTAGACTACTGACTAGGTCGGAGGTCCTAGGAGACCTAGGATGTTGATATTTTTTTGTGGGAATGGGTCTCCTTATTCCGGTACCATTTGCAATCTTTCACTTCACTTTCACGTCTCACGGTGTGCGCTTAGTTAGCCCGAGCCTCGTAGCCGAATATTGATTTTTGAATAAATTGGAAAATCAAAGAGTAACTATCTAAGTATAGTAAGAATATCGCCTCTGTGGTCTAGTGGTCCGGGTGTTGGACTTGACTGCACGAGGTCCCGGGTTCGAATCCCGGGTCGGCCTGCGAAAAGAAAATTGGATTTTTCCAATTTTCTAATTAAAAAAAATTGGTCGGGATTGGAAATGTGCCCGGTTGGCGATAGGCTTGCCACCTATCACATTGTGGGACTTAGTGTCTTCGGCTAGTCGTGGGTGCCCTGGTTGTGCCTATGCCTACCTCTTCGGGGATATGGGTGTGAAGATACTACTACTTTTTTTTTATAATTACACACTCCTATTTTTAAAAGTAAAGTTTTATTTATTAAACTTATTAGTTAATTTTAATTTAGACTTTAGTTACTTGAAAACGTTACTACTATTAGTTCCGTTTCTTAAAAATTTTCACCTAATGGAAAGCGATGAAAATTAGTCTTCTCGCACACATAGAACTTGTTAAACTGCTACAATAAAGGCGCGATTTATTTTTGTACAACGACCTCTATGTAGTATGTTGAGAAACACTACTAAATTTTACAGTCACTCAAAATCATCAGAATGCATTACAAAATACTTGGCACATCAATATTTCTAATATAATTTCAGTAATCAGTATTAAGTAGCATAACAATTTATAAATAATTCTGGACGTTTTGGAAGACACCCCCATACCTCTCCCGACCACTACGGGGTGGCCAAGATGCCATCTCCCTACTCCGCGAGCCTCATAGCCGCCACCCCACGCGAGCCCATCGCTCTAGTCCGATACTCGTGTCTTTTTTTGGAAATATTGGAGTACTGAGGAGAAGCCTACCTGGTCAAATTGATATACCTGGGCCTCTCCCTCGACCCCGGGTATTCAACCGTGTCCGCCACGACAATGCTTGGACCGTTTGGGTCGAAAATGCTGAGCACCAAATCCATCCTTTATTTAACCAAATCTGGGTAAACCTGTCTGGCTCTACTAGGTGGTAGGTATTTCACATACTAAGTCTAGAATTATGCACTAATCTAAACCCTAACCCTCCTTCCATGAGAGATGGAATCGTCTTATCCCTATAGAAATGATACTACAAAAATACTTAAGTATTTGTTAGATATATAAACAGACGAATTTTTATTTTTTTATTTTTTTAGCACTTGCCCTGTGCGTGGGATAAATTTCTATAAATCTTAAAGAAAGAAAAAATTTCGCCGAGTTTTGAGAATTTTGGCGAAATTTTTTCTTTCTTTAAGATTTATAGAAATTTATCCCACGCACAGGGCAAGTGCTAAAAAAATAAAAAAATAAAAATTCGATGCAAGAAACGAAAGTTATGTCCATTCCAAAAATGTGAATTTCATCGGTGATGAACTCATTTGGTGGGTACTCAGAATTGTGTATCTGTAGGACATAACTACCCGCGTTAACGGGTTAAGAAAGGAATTAAAAATTTCGCCACGGGACTTGAATCCTCAGTAGCTCAATTGGTTAGAGCATTCGTCGGCTTGAGACGAAAGGTTACAGGTTCAAATCCTGTCTGGGGCGAATTTTTTTCTTTCTTTAAGATTTATAGAAATATAAACAGACATCTAAACAAAAAACCCTTTAGGCGAAATTACGATCTGGATCAAAAGGAATGTTCAATGATTTATGAGCGGAACCTTAGATACTTAACGCACACATACTTTATTAAACAAACTTAGGTATTTCTAATCAAAATTTATAAAAAAAACTACGCGTAATACTTACTTATAAATCTATACCATATATCACATCACATATATAATATAATCGTAGTGAAACTGTTATTAGTTACCACTTGGCGATTTGATAAATAATTTTCGAAGCAAATGATACCGAAATGTAAATTTTATCAACATACTACTAGTCGTTTTTTAACCACTAGTCGGATCATGTTAAAATTTAATATCATCATCATCATCATTAGCCGGAGGACGTCCACAGTTGGACATGGGCCTTTCCCAAAGAGCGCCCCAAGTTACGGTCACCAACCGTAACGTACTTGAAATATTTTACAAACAATTTACGTATGGTACAGGATACAGTGTTAGAAAGGAAAATTATTATAATGTTTGTTTGTCTGTTTACTTTTCAGGCAAACCTTACTGAACAGATTTTTATTAAATTTGTACCTTATAGATCGGGTCAACATTTAGAATTGGAACCTTTTACTGCGGAAAAAAATTCTCTTACCATTACAGTATGTCAGTAATGTACGAAGTCGCGGCTGACACCTAGTTTTTGATAATGTTTAAAGGCAAGCACTTATTTAATCGATCGCCTCTGTAGCACAACATACGTTTATTTGGTGGTAGCGTTGATTACATGATGTCTCAGGTTTGATTCTTAGGCTAACTTTAAAATGTTTTATTTTTTGAACTTGCTATTAAAAAAACTTTCCCGTGATTGGATGAGTGACCGGTTGGTGATACGTTTGCCACCTTTAACAGTGTGGGACTTAAGTAGGACTCGTGCCTAATCGTAGGTGGTTTTTCCTTGCCTACTGCTTCAGGGATACGGGCTTGAGCCTTGAACCTAATATATAACGTACTTCTATGCCCTTGCCGTCTGGGCATGTACAAAACTCTACTACTATAATTAAAAATAAATAGAAAAAAGTATAGAAATGAACAGTGAACAATGAACATGTTACCTATATTATATCCATCACTTACATGCTCCTGTTGAGAATAGAACCAGATCTTCGAGGATAAATAAACGGCAGGGTTAGGCATCAACGGTAACCTCTCGACCTCTGAGCGACCACTAAGTGGTATTAATAAATCTATACCGGAAGCAGCGGGTGTAAACCCCGTGAGATGAGATAGTGTTAACAGCTAATTATAATGTAGTGGAGGTAGGACATGCGCACGCGCCGCACACGTGCACCGCATCTGCTCTATGTAAACAGATGGCAGGGGTTGAACACATTTTTTTATTTTGTTTTATTTCAAATTTTCAAGGGCAAAAGAAAGGCGGGATGCGGACTTTAAAATGCGTATTCAACGTTTGACCAAGGTGGAAAGGTTTCGTGGTATATTGGTACCTAGTTGAAGTATTGAGATCACGTTTGACCATTTGATATATCAAGAAAATAAATTATAAATAACTTCCTTATTTAATCTAGTTCAAATTTCTGTCTATTTTTATACAAGAGGAGGCAAACAAGCAAGTGGGTCACCTGATGGAAAGTGATCATTAAAATGATAAAATAAATAAAATATGCATATATAATATATAAAAATCATGTAAAAAGATAATTAAAAAAATGTGAAAATAAATATTACATGTAGATAATTTTAAATTCGTAGGTTTCGTTATTTTGCATATTAAATTTTTAGGTAACATGTAATTAAAGTTTTCGCGATATTCAATTTAAACAATCAAACGGATTTCCTGATGGTAACATATTCAAATTCATACACACTTAGGCCGTATCCTATAATTTAAATTAAAAAAATTGAAGAAACTGAAACTGAACTTTCATTACCACGTAGCGATTTAAAAGTTCTTTTTTCGAAAGGTAGGTCGTAATTCACACATACATACATATCTTCACGCCAAGTCCCTTACGGGGTAGGCAGAGAGTATCGAGTGCCAGACCTCACGATCCTGACAAACCTGTCTTGCTTCCTTCACATTCATTACCCTTTTCATACGAACACTCCGGTTTCGGAGACTCTTGACACCACCCTCGGATAATATCCGATTAATCTGATCGTGAAATGTCAGCCTTGGTCTCCCCGGGTACCTACATCCATCCACATTCGCATTGTATATCTGCTTTGTCAATCTTTCATCTGTCATTCTTTCCACATGCCCGAACCAGCGGAGCATGCCCTTTCGCAATTTAACACCAACACTTTCTTTCGATCCCACTCTTTCTCGGATCTCACTGTTACGAATGCGGTCAGCGAGCGTTACACCACAGATTTTCCGTAGTGCTCTCATTTCGACCGCATTTATCCTACTTTCATGATCTTTCTGACATACCCAACTCTCGCTTCCATACAATAACGTTGGGATAAGCACAGAATTATGCAAAGCGAGTCTAGCTTTTTGACTTAAAACCTCGCTTTGGAATAGCTTACCCAACGCTCCATTCACACTATTCCCTGCACTCACTCTCTTCTCTACATCCGCGGTGTACCTTCCATCCCTGCTAAAAGCACAACCAAGATATACAATTTCATTCACTTGTTCCAGCACTACATCATCAACCAAAACTCTTATCCGTTCGTCGTAATTCAAAGACACATTTTTTTTATAATCTGACAAGTAGTTTCTGAGTTATACTGAATAATGTGAACTTTTACATGTACAGTTTTCTCTTTGTCAAAGTGATAAAATAAATGAGACTATCTCGGAATAATTACGTACATTTAAACTCAAACTCAAACTTCTTTATTTTGTAAAAATAGTCGTCGTAGTGTCGCCTCTGTGGTCTAGCGGTCCGGGTGTCGGATTTGACTCCATGAGGTCCTGGGTTCGAATCCCGGGTCGGCCAACAAAAAGAAAATTGGATTTTTTCAATTTTCTAATAAAAAAAAAAATGTTGGTCGGGATTGGAAATGTGCCCGGTTGGCGATAGGCTTGCCACCTATCACATTGTAGGACTTAGTGTCTTCGGTTAGTCGTTGGTGCCCTGGTTGTGCCTCTGCCTACCTCTTCGGGTATATGGGCGTGAAGATACGTAGGGTGACATATGATATTAAAAAAATAATCATCAAAATCTCTTCATTAATGGCCTAGTAATCGCTTAACAAACATACTAAAATAACATACAGTCCTCCTCCTTTTTGAGTTCACTTGAAAGGGTGGTATAAGGTTCTTTGTTAACCTGAAACTAGGATGTTAAGCCTCTTACATAAGCACTTATCCTACCATGTGGAGTGGAACACGACAAAGGCGAACACTATGGGACCAGAAAGTGGAAAAAAGGGCTATCATGGCGAGTTAGAACACGACAAAGGCGAACACTATGGGACCAGGAAGTGGAAAGAAGGGAATGGAAGTTTACCACCTAGTTTGTCAAAGTAGACAAATTAATTTGTGTAAAGTTGTAAGTAAATAAAACAGTTAAGCTCCCCTGCCAATCACGATAACCTAAACAAAGACCTTGTGATTCCCGACGGCGTTTCACTTCCCTTAGACGGTATTGAGTTTATATCTACTGTACTCTTGATATGGCTATAATTATTCTGGGAGTTTTATTTGGGTTTATTGTTGTATCTTCGTATTAGAGATCTACATTTTTCTGGTTGCTATTGGGAAAAAAAGATGGATTTTACATCTCGAGGGCAGTAAACTAAGAAGATTCTCAAAAACACAGGTAATTCGGAGAAGTGACGGGACAAACGTGTAACACTCGTACAAGACTTACTTTCTTACCGCCCGATGTGTGTGATTTTTCTGCCTGATAAAACCAAAAAGAGGCTAGCAGTAGAGCGGAAGGAAAGTTGCCACATTCCGCCTGGAAAGCAGAAAAATATACATTTATGTAGGTACATACTTTTCCAATAGACAATTTTAAATGCCATTTCTACTGAGGGTCCAACGCATGGAAATCTAAATCGATGTTTTTTTTTTACAAACATATATACGTACCTTTAACATATCTTAGTATCATATTTTGCTACAAGACGCCCTAACACCTGATTCAATAAAACATGATGTTTTTAATTTTTTTAATTAAAACAACGTTGCGGGATAAGTATCCGGTTTGCGATAGGTTTGCCACCTATCATATCGTGGGACTGATACAGTTTATGCTGAAAGTCGGGATCCTAGTTAAGACTCTGCCTACCTCTTCAGGGATACGGGTGCGAAGATACTAGTAGCAAACGCATTATTCAACTCCAAATCTGGATACTCCTTTCTTATACAGGTTAACAAATGTATGAAATCAATCTCATTTAGGGGAAAAAATTTGAAAAGTTCTTACTTCCAGAGTGTAAGTTAAGTTACTTTTATGTAATATCCTTATTGCAATTATTGGAAGTAGAGGTTGTTTAGTTAATCAGGGTCCACTTAACCAGGCTTCACTATAATTACATAAGTCAAATTAAAGTTAGAATTTAATTTTAATAAGTTATAATAAATTAGGAAATTGATTTGATTACCTAAAATAAAGATAAAAATTTGATGAGATAAGTTATAAGAGAATAGAATATTTTGTATTCGATGTATGGTTTTAAGAATAAATTTTTCGAAAGTCAGTAAATTGTGCATAAACAATACAGTTTTTATACAGTACAGTGCAAAACATCATAATTTAATTTGATAAATTTTAACAAAGTTTGAATTTAATTTGATAAATTGTCAAAAAAATTGAATTAGATTTTTATTATGATTATATAATATTTACTAAAAGTGAAGATACTTTAAATGTTATTAAAATGTGCAGTTAATTATAAGGGCTAATTAAACATTCTTTTGAGCAAGGAAATATTATTAAAAAGCTACAGTGTCGAAAATTATGACGTACCTAGGTATTAAGGAAATTGATGGCAGCACAAATCTATATGATTTATGGAAATTTTAAAATGTTTGTGTTTAATGTATATTGTATGTATATATGTAAAAATCAGTTCAATTTTTTTTTATGATTATACAATCTTTATTATGTTAATAATAATAATAATAAATCCCTGGACAAGTCACACAAATTGAATCTAACCCCAAAGTAAGCAAATTATATGCTTGTGTTATGGGTGTTAGTCAACGATATAATACAAAGAAATACTTAAATAAATACCAGAATATATTTAATAAACAGCCAGACTCGGAAATACAGACATCTAAATGTTCATCACACAAATGCCTGCCCCCGTCGGGGATCGAACCCGAGCCTCGCGGTTGGTCGATGTAGTTAGGCGACTAGGCAAGCCACTCGACCAACGAGGCGGTCAAATTATCAAATATTATATTATATTTATATTATTATATAAGATTATATTATATTTAGACAATAAAATAAACATTAAACACAAACATTTTTAAATTTACATAAATCATATAGATTTGTGCTGCCATGACTAATCAATTTCCTTAATACCTAGGTACGTCATAATTTTCGTCACTGTAGCTTTTTAATAATATTTCCTTGCTCAAAGGAATGTTTAATTAACCATTATAATTAACTGCACATTTTAATAACATTTACATTTAAAACACATAACATCTATTGTAATATCATTTACTTCGTGCGATTTTTTAATTTATTTTGACAGATATTTACTTGGGTTGACATATGTCAAATGTGACCTTTGAAATTGACTCGACTTTAAAACTTTGTGATTACTATAATATTATAGACTATGCGAAAACTACAAACATGACCATTAACCACTCTACCAACGAGTCTATCACAACTATGCCTCAAAGAACATAGCAATTGAATGCACAATATACATATTAAATAGTCAGCTATTTGTCTGTACGTCGCACAGATAATAATCCCTGGGTTTGATTAAAACGGCCTTGCCGAGCCAACGCACAATTATCTCTTTGTTTCGCCGCCATTGTGAAGAGGAAACACTGTTCCACTTCGTTTTATACTTTAACTCCTGAATATTAAATGAGGTGCAGTTACAGACTTGTTTTTGCATTTATGATACTGTATTATTAACTGTCTGGAATAAATATCCCAGTAATAATGGAACAATGGTCAAAGCATAGATTTCAATAGTCAGTATGTTAGTAGTGCCATATTATATGTAGTAAGAACCAGATTTGTTGGCCTTGTAGGAATTTCGTGTTCGTATGGCGTAATATACTAGTTTTTTTTGCAGAATAGACCATCTGACTTCCTGCCAGGCAGCTCGCAAAAGGCGAGCATAGGCTTAATATCACTAACACCGTGACATCTTACTACGTGGTAGAGTTTTCCAGCGACTCATCCGGATTGGTACCACCGCCTTACCTATTCCCGCCGCCATAACGTCATTACGTGTTCGGAGGGTAAGGTAGCCGGTAAACATACCTTTGCTCGGGGCCTAACATCCCGACCTCAGGTTAGCAACGCACCATTACCACCTTTGGTGTCTCTAGGCGGCGTGAATTTCTTACCATCAGGAAATCCATCTGCTTGTTTGCCTTCCAATATCATAAAAAAACCAACCAATTCACGACTTGTCTACAAGAGGTCACTGTCACCTTGCCTGTCACCTATCACCGTCTACACAGTGACTATGTTTAGCTATTTGCGACATTCACCCGAATTTATACCACAGTCTTCCCTGTGCTTGAGACTATGTCATGTTTGCTATCCAATATCGTGTTTTGACCCGGTGATAATCACTATCACCGTGACCATTTCTTGTTGGTACCTAGAGTCTTGTGGGAATTCGCAAGCCTTTGTATCGCTGTCTTCAATGTGCCTGCAACTTTATCGTCTGTGCTCGGTCCTGTCTTGTCCTTGTTTGGAGGAAGGTAGGCGGTAATAGGCTTTCGAATTCCCTAAATTTGGCAACCAATACCTACTACTTTTCGTTTTATTAAGCGATTTTACTGCCCCGTGTTGGTCCGGGCTCCTTTGCAGAGTAGACCATTAGCCTTTCTGCCAGGCAACTCGAAAAAAGTGAGCATAGGCTTATCGCCACTAACACCGTGACATCTTACTAGGTGGTAGAGTTTCGCAGCGGCTCGTCCGGATTGGTACCACCGCCTTACCTATTCCTGCCGACATAACGCCAGCGCTTGCCGTTGACGTGTTCGGTGGATATAGTAGCCGGTAAATTACTTTAACTAGAGGCTTAACATCCCGGCCTCGGGTTGGCAACGCACCATTACCACCTTTGGTGTCTTCAGCCGGCGTGAATTTCTTACCATCAGGAAATCCGTCTGCTTGTTTGCCTTCCATTATCATAAAAAAGATAGATATGCATCACCAGCAGGAAGTTCGTTTTTGTCTTCAAATATCCATGAAAGTAACTTCACAATGTGACCCAAACATAAAGCTCTTACCACAAAACGCAGCTAAAGAAAGGTTCACTTCAAAAAGTTACATCTGCACCAGACCTTAATAAATTACGCAACTGGACTTGCAAATTGAATCAAACAACAGTCGGCCATTAGTACAAAGATATATCTGTATTTGGTCAGCGGACAGTGGGCAGAATGAATATTAACATGCAACAGGTGCATAGCAGATGCATTGTAGGCAGCAGGCAGGGACAGGATATTTGTACTGAGCCACCGTACCACGAGTTTACGATTTGTCGAGTTTACTGTACTCGCTAGCGTCTACGTAATTTATTTGTGTCAAAACTTTGAACAGCGCCTCTATTGGAAACTAAGAGAAACACATTTTTAGACCAAAAGTAACATAGATTTCGACATGTAACTTATCGAACTCGGACTTACGGTAGAGGCTCTGAGCGTTTATCATAGTTGCTAAAGAGTACGTTCAGTAATTGACATATCCAAGACATCACCAATAGAGGCATTTACCATGAACGCTTAAAGCAGTATTATTTCTATCCTGCTGAAACTTGACAAGCCGTAAACTCATGGTAAGGGCTCTTTGTTATATACGTTAAATAAGGAGCTGTGCACATGTGCTACATTGCCAGAATGCTTTGTATTTATTTATATAAAATGAGTAATATGCAATTTGACTGATGTAACGTTCTTAAAAGTGTCTAAAATTCATCTGTACAATTCATAACTGGATTGATTTGAATAATATTTTGTATGTTTTAATGGGCTTCTAGATAACTTGAAAAGGCGATTGGACCCGGTCGATGTTGCTGTTGATATGTTAATTAAAAATGAATATCTTTGGTCATCGCATCGCGTATAAACGGATGGAATAATTCTGCTAAGTAATTCCTTTTTTGTTGCGTTAGTTAATGTAGGAAAAGATTCGCATGGAAAAAATCATAGCTAGGAATAAAGGTCACAGGACAGCATCTGTCGGCTCGGTAACGTGAAAGTATATAATTATATAAAAAAGATTGTTGAAGAGTTTATTACATCCACATTTTATCATTAGTTTAGTTGAGTTGATATGTGTTGTAAATCAGCGAAATAGACCTCTACAGGATAAAGATTTGCCTTAACAAATTTTCACTCTGTGACTCTTACACGCGCGTCAAGCAATACTGACCAATCACGCTAATAGATTTTACATCTTGTTTGACATGCACCAATCACGAGAGTTATTATTATTGCTGTAGTCACACATGTCTACATTCCCAAAGCTCGATGGAGAGTCACTTTTTTTTCTTCGAACTGTATCCCAGCCCCGCTGGACTTTTTAGTGGGAAAATGGCAGCCCTAGTCCTATAGATATTTCTTTTCAGGTGATGGCAACCCTATACTAATCGCCTTACACTTTTTCTACAACAAAAACAAGGCATTCGGAAAACTCAAACAATTAATATTAAAATCAGCTGATGAAATGCAAATGGTGCTGGAATTTAAGCAACAGTGGCGCCATCTTGCTCGGGATTTGGAGTTTTATGCTTGAGTTTGCGCAAACTTGATTATTTTTATTGTGATTTTAATTATTCAGTTTGTTATAAACTCTGACTAAAATAATTTGAAGGCCTTATAAAGCTACATTCGTTATATTATCTGTAAAATATATTCGCCTAACTTTGAAAACTTTGACTTTGAGTTTTAATTATTGAGTGTATGTTATTCTGTTTAAAAAATGTAATTGTTTTTTATTAGTTTTGAAACTAAACAATGGGTATTAAACGAAAGGATTTCTCATATGATATCTTTATTTAAGTTATTAAAAGGCGAACAAGCAGTCAGATTGCCTAATGGTACGAAATTCACGCCGCCTAAAGACACCAAATGTGGTAATGGTGCGTTGCCAACCTCAGGCTGGAACTGCAAGGGCTGACGTTATGGTGACAGAAACAGGTAAGGCGGTAGTACCAATCCGGGCGAGTCGCTGCGAAACTTTACCACCTAGACGTCACGATGTTAGTGATGGTAAGCCTATGCTTGCCTTTTACAAGCTGTTTTTTATTGTTTATTTTTTTAATGCAGCTGTTGTTTCTTAATGTACTAATATATCATCAAGTTGCAGAGATAATATTTAATACAATATCTTCCCATACTCCAAAATAAGAAGGAAAATAAAGAAGCACTCACTTTTATAATGTTGGTTAAAACCCAATCTCATAGAGCTCGCTAGTGCCCACTCAGTGTACACTTTATTTTGGTAATACAGGCCATGTGGTGTATGAACGGCCATAGATCAAAGAACAAAAGAATGAACTTTATGGTGAAAGTAAAAATAAACACTCATATACATGCTGATCAAATTTTATACTCGGGTAATATTTTACTGATGTTTTGTAAAACATTGATAATGCTTTGTTTGGTTGGAATCACAAAATGCATTAAACGATAAGGTACTAAGTATTGATTTTTTAAATCCTGAACCGTTTTTGAGGAAATTTGGAATGAAAACAAACTGTGACGTGAGAGATACAGAAGAGTTAAATTATTGTGACAAAATGTTAAATAATATCCATATAATATACATTTTAAGCTGATCTAGATCTTATGTCTATACGTCGCTGCAGGCATCTAAAAGTTTCGGTTATAACTCTGATTTGAAGGAAGAAAGAATGTGATGTATGATATACACGGATGATATTTTGCTATAGTTAATTATGATATTCACAAATTACATTACCAAACACAAAGGGAAGTAGATTGGTTTTTAACAGTATATGTAATAAATGTATTTTTAGATTTTAAGTAAAACATTGTCAATGCTAAAATCCATAAAACTATTCAGTTAAGAAGCAAAACCATATGAATTTCGATTGTTCGATGTCTCTATACTAAGTTTGACCACTATTTGATTCACCGTTTTAGAGTTATTAACTAACATACAACTACCACCAAAACTTTTGAATTTATGAAATGAGAACAGCTATTAAAACATCTTATTTGATATTTTTAATGTAATGTGCCACTTAAATTTGTATTAAATTCGATAACATTTGAACCACTTAAATATGACATAACTAAACTATGTAAATTAATTTAATAAAAGAATTGAAACCTTAGAATATAAATTTTGGTACGGATACGATTTCTGAAATTACAAGACAAAAGCGTATTCTTTGGTTGGCAACACATCTGTGGTACTCTTAGTTTTTGGTTCTAGTAAGTTACCATCACTTGCCCGTTTACCTTCTCTTTTATACAAGAATTGTTTCGACATGCAAAAGAAATTATAAAAAATAAAAAAAAATATTATAAAAATATTGTGAAATGTACATGTAGTATTCATTTAAGTAAAGTTACTTACTATAAATACTTGTTATTGTTGAACAAAAATCGCTTAAACACAAATGCAATAAAGTAATCAACCTGTATATAAGATCGGGGCCCCTAATAAAGAGGCGTATAGGCCGGTGCCAAAACCGGCCATCGAACCCGGGACATCTGTTTCTTTGCGCACGCGCCGCCGACAAACTGTACTAGTCATTCATCGCCGTGTATTTAAAAAGTTTTACGTAAGTATGGTTTATAGATTACCAGCTATTGCTCGCGTATTAGCTTTAAACCGGGAGCAGGATAAGTACAGTAGTACTATTTAAATTATGCGCTTCGGATTTATTCGTCAAGCTTCGGAAATCCGAATGTATTTTAAAGGTGTATATATATAGAGTTGTTACTACACATAATTTATAATTTCGCTTAAATTTAGATTAAGTCAGTCAATTTAAAAATAAAAGTATAAAGTATAAAAAGAGTGAAAAGTGAAAAGCCGAAGCGTATAATTTAAGTAGTAAAACTGCAAAAATCTACTCTTACAATTTCATTACGTATACCTTTTTGAAAATATTACTAATGGTTCCGAGAGGGTCCCAAATAAATTTTATCAACATCATAATAG
The DNA here is from genome assembly GCA_002245505.1 of Calephelis nemesis. NCBI lineage: Eukaryota > Metazoa > Arthropoda > Insecta > Lepidoptera > Riodinidae > Calephelis > Calephelis nemesis. Next base: position 43,938 of record NJDD01001360.1, read on the forward strand.
TGGTTTTGAGTTATGCTATATCATATATGCGATAGTTTGTATGTTTGTTTGTTACTCCTTCACGTTTAAACTGCTGAACTGATTTTCATGAAATTAGGTATACACATAGAGGGTAACTTGGATTAACACATAGGACAGAACCATTACCTGTAATATTATCTATTTATATAATATAAATAAATATTCCTGTATGACCATTACCCACGTAGGTAACGGGTAACACCGAGGGAAATAGCTAGTACTTAAAAAAGTATATTTTGTTCATGTTGACAACCTTATCAATATAGTTCCTTTCGAATCATGAACTACCTCTTCTAAAAAATAATCATCAAAACCGGTTCGCAATTGGCCGAGTAATTCTGAAAATAAGAACAGTCGAATTGAGATCCTCTTTTTCGAGTTGGTTATATGTTATTGACTGTTGTTCTCTATGGTTAGTTTGCTATTATGTGAGAGGTCAGCAAACAACGGGTCACGGGTTTTCTGATGGTAAAAGACAATCGTAGCCCTCAGACACCATAGATGTTATAGGTGCGCCACTGTCTTGCAAGTATATCGGTTACCCTTCTCGCTTAAACCAGATCATGACAGTCATTATTATAACAGTAGGAGTAGGTAAGGGAAACTACCTACTTATATTATTTAATATAAACGGTTCAGTCATTTTGACTTGATATCGTAGTTATACATTAATAAATCCCGGGTTTGATCCCTGGGTATGTAACAAAACAAAAATGTGTTTTTTCAGTTCTCTAGTAATCATAAAGGGGCAGCTTTTGGATTGGATATGTCCCGGTTCGTAATAGGCTATTTGGCCTCTTCGGCTAGTCGTGGGTTTGTACCTCTGTCTACCACTTCGGTAATGGGTAGCGAAGATACTTTGTACTTCAACACAGTTAACATCTTAAGCCATTTGTTTGCCCTTAGGCTTTTCTGTATTAAAGAATGTTCCACAATAACTACAAATCTTTCAGGAACTTCAGGAATTTATATTTTGAAAACTATTTCATTGATTTCATTCACAGAATTTTAATGTGTAGTATATTCTAGATCTGCATTTTTTAACGAGATTCAAATGGAAAGAAATGGGTAAGAAACAAGTAGAAGAAAAAAAGAAAAGAACGGTTTTTTGATGATGTTTACAAATACACGTCGCTTATATACTCCAAAGCACAGAATAGGTTATAGCACTGACGTACAGAAGACGCACTCTGGTACAAACATTTTGCACAAGCAAAATTGAAACTTATGCCGTGAAGTCTCCTATGGGTTGAGCGTACCTGAATTAACTGTCAAAAAATAACGTCAAATTAGATTTCAAGAGGTACGACCGCCTGTATCTGCTGAAACTGTGTGAACCTTTGACCAAAGGAAGTAAAGTTACAATGCCAATTTGAGGTTAGCGTATAAGAATCTTGCGTAAGTGGGTCTTCCGGCTATTTTACTCTTTAGATCTGATCACGCCAGTGGCGAGAGCTAATGCTACGGCATTGGGATAAGATAAAGCAGTGGAACCAATACTGTGTCTTGTTACTACTGTGATATTTGTGGTACTATGACTGCGTTGTATTTTTTCTCCTATTGTCAATAATGTACCTAGCACCTTCAAATGTAGAGAATAAGTAAGAGATAAATGGAAAAGTATTCGTTTTTGCAATATGATTTAGTTTTATTTTTTTATTTTTATTGGGTATATGTGTAAAAAAAGCTTTACTTATCTATCAGTCTATATTCGATCAATGGAAAAAAATGTCCGCGAATTCTTACACAAGTAGCAAGTTTCTTTTGGTGTTTTTTGACGATAAAGGTATACTATATTTTAACCCGGGCTTTACCTGTGCTACTGCCACACAAAGTTTGTTGAAAATCTGTTCAACATTATTGGGTAAAATGTGAACAGACAAACGGACAAGATATATATAAATGATTTATAGCATTAATACTTTTTAAAGAAATTGAAGTGAACGAATTTATTTTCGTCATTGTAATTAATAGATAATTATTTTGGTACAATTTATTGTCGTACATTCCTTGTTCTAAATTTTAAAATTGTACACTGCCATCTAGTTTAATATTATAAACTTAGTAATTTTAGTATAAAACTCTAGATGACGTTAGAAGTTTCTTTGTCCTTTAATATCTTCAGCTTCAGGAACATTTTGAAACTGAAGTGCATTTTTTATTGATACTTTCAGTAACTTTTCTATCTCAGAACCCTGTATTCGTTTAAAAGGTATTAGAATAAATGCTTCAAAAGTTTCTTGAGCTATTTGTGAACTAGTAACAGGTATTCTTGGGTAATGGTTTATGTCTAATAATGCTTTTGCTGTATTGTTAACGTCGTGATCGTTAAAAACAAGATCTGCAAAGTCCAAAACATAATTTAGGTCTTCACTGATCATAGTTTTGCGTTCTCTGAGTATGGATGCCAAATACTCCGCATCTCCTGTTGATATGAAATTAAGCATCAGAAAATCAACCCTACCTAATTGTCTTTTAAATAAAGTTTATTTTATACAAGAGGAGGCAAACGAGCAAGTGGATCACCTGATGGAAAGTGATCACCTCCGCCCACGGACATCCGCAACACCAGGAGTATCACAGATGGGTTGTCGAAAGTTAGGTTGAGTGGTTGATGCCACGTGCAGTGCAACCTCTCAACCTAACTTTAACATAAAGTCATAAAACATAAAGTCTATTAATATATATTGTTATCCATAAATTAAAAAAAAACATTTTCAACTTTTATAAACAGCGTAGAAAAATGAACGACAAAAAGTTGTTTTAACTTTTTTTTACGTTTTAAAAATGTGAAAAGCACATACAAGATACCTCATTATACGGCACTTGGTAGATATAATTGTGTTTTTTTTATATAATTTAAATGTTTATTAAAAACTAGTCGACTCAGCGAACTATGAGTTGCATGAATTAACAACTACTGACATTTTCTAAAGATTTTTCCCATTTTCCGTACATTTTCCCGGTATTTCTTGTCATAAGAATCTTCTCCTGACAATAACTAACACAACAAAATTATTGCAAAATTGGTCCAACCGTTCAGGCGTGAAGCGATCACCACACTAAAAGGATTTTTTTTTTATATATAGACTAGGTATTTCCCGGGAGTTCGTCTACGTAGATAATTTTGTGACAAACTTTCATCCACCGTTAAATGAAACCGTTTCTGGAGGTTAATTTAAAAAAATCTTTATTTGTGACCGATATTGTTTTTATCTGTATATTTTTTCATGTTTCGTAAAAATCGGAACAGCGGTTTGACCTTGAAAGCATATCACTTGGACTAAAAGAGAAACTTTCGGATTTATGTCGTTAGTATCGAGTATGAATAGTATTGACATAAAAACTAATTCAATATCCTGTGAAGATGAAGAGCACTTACTAGCAGTGGTGCTGTGGATAAAGAAATTAGTCATGTACTCCGCGTAATTAGGGACCATTCCCCCGAACTTATGGAGCTGTTTTTCTTTATTTAATCTGAAATAGAAATAAATTTATTACAGAATATTTAGCAGCACTAAGGCAACAAAGAAATGGCGTGACATTGTAAAATGCTTTAACTTTATTAATTTACATTTTTTATAATTTTTCCCCATTTTCGGGGAAACATAATGTTGTGTCCTTAATTTTTATAAATTAATATTTATAAATTAAGGACACAACATTATGTTTCCTACTTCCTACCTATCCATTTTATATTTTTTACTTTTGTCACACTGTTATGTACTCTGTGTATCTATATTTATTTGTGAGTTACCGTTAAATTGTGAAATGTTGAGTCTATTCTGTTCTAGCTTCCGCCCGCGACTCCGTCCGCACGGATGTCGGTCTTCGCGTGATAAAACTCAAAAATTAAGTTTTTTTTCTACGTTCTTTTCCAGGGTTAAAAGTATCCTATTTTATGCCCAGGATAATAAGGTATAATTATACCAAGTTTCATCCAAATCGAACCGTTAGTTTTCACGTGATGCCTGAACATACAGACAGACAAAATTTTTTTAATCACATATTTGGGTTTGGTATCGATCCAGTAAACCCCATGCTATTTATTTTTTCAATATTTTTAATGTACAGAATTGACTCCTCTACTGATTTATTATATGTATAGATTATGTATACTTGTAGCGTATCGAGAACATTATTCATGTATGCGTGTGTTTTAAGTGTAAGATGCCTGACTAAAACAAAATATAGAATGTCAGTTTGAATTTAAGTTTTTAAACTGATTAGCCCTAATATTTATTCTGTGCCTGACTGATTTTGTAGTTAGTCTAAGCATTCTTAAATGGTACTACGTATATAAGCCAGCCAAAAAAATTTTAAGTTTAAATTTGTATCAAGTTGCCCGATTTAACAAAATCTGTTACCCGATTTATTTAAAATTAGTCATAACAGGGTAATGTCAAACACAGTATTCCATCTTCAAACAAATGGGCGAAAAGGCGTTTATACCTAAGCGACTCGGTTCGGTATGCACTCGGTATACTATAATTCGCGGTTGCGCCGTAGTGATGAATAGTCGATGCTCATTTATAGAGATTTGGACGCCACGAGGAAACTTGAACTGAACAATTTTGTACAAAATGCCACCAACATTGACTAATTTCACTTAATTAAATAATCACGAAGACAATGCGACCATATGGCTCTAAAATTCATCGCACCTATTAGCGCGATTTGCGTCGTAGTAGTAATATTTTTGTATCAGGTAACGGTCAACGGAGCGTAGGCGGGGCATTCAGTAATCAAAATCTAAATAAAATAAAATTGGACTAGCAAACAAATCCACCCACGAAAATATTAAAATTTATGTATATATAAATTAAGAACGATACTGATTTCATAAGAAATAATTAAACCGACTTTGGCTTCAATAAGTACATACTTACTAAGATAATAATATACGTACACAAAAAGTGAGTACTTTTCTTAATTTTCCCGAGATTTAGGTCCAGACTTGGTGACAATGGTCCCATTTCTCGAAAGTCAAACATTTTTATTATAAAAAGCGGTTCAGAAATTACAATTTACAAGCAATTATCTACACAAAAAAATTAGGAGTTGAAAA
>NJDD01001360.1:49085-82718 GCA_002245505.1 Calephelis nemesis
TATATATATATATTCAAATATTATAATATTAATATTCTTCCTTTTTCAAAGTCGACTAAAAAGTAAGTTAATGAGAATTTTTCAGACAGAAACCAATATTATTATCTATCCTTGCGTCCAGGAAAAACTACAAGATCGCTTAAAATAACCATTTTCAAGTGCCCATTTCAAATACGGAAGTTTTGCACAGCAAGAAGTATAGTAACCTTAATACTTCTTCGTGTAAAGCATCCAGTAGGGGTTCTGCGTATTTCATAGGAACTTCACTGAAGGTTTCTAAGAGAACTACTAAGCTGGCTGTGAAAAGGCCACTCATCATGCTTTCTTTTTCTTCGTTGATTTCATTTATGTATCTTTCGAGATCAGAAGCTGAAAAAAACGAGTTATCTTACATCTTATGTTTGTCTTTAATTCATGTCATTTTTCAATTAATTTCAATTCAATTGAGCGGAGGACCCAGTCGTAGCCAATGTACCATAGGAGTGGGCCTAGAGCCTACAGGTGACGCGGTGGCGTACAATGCCATCGCGTCCTTCCACCAGGACCTCACTGTCCTGGAGGTAGTCAGTCAGCCAATAGCTCCCAATAAAATAGTCAATAATAATGGTAGAGAACGCCTATTGTATTGTTCCGTGCGGGAGATTGTTGATGGCATTGGCAATGTAAAGAGATACCGCCAGCGTCTTGTCGCCTTCGCGAACCGACTCCTGGGTCCAGGTAGAAGATCCGAACCTACATCGACCTACACAAGGCTGATAAAACAATCAAAAATATTTCGTAATACATTCAGTATATAAGAAGTCATACTAAAAATGAGTAGCCCATAATAATCCTAGGCAGAATATTTTCAGGAAAGCCGTGTATTTGTTCTCTGTCTAATGCCATAAAAATACAAAATTAATCACATGTTAATAAAACGTCAGCAAAACTGAAAAATAAGCAGACTTCAATTTTTACATCATTAAGGTACAATAATTAGAAAAACCCAATTATCGGATTTTGATTAAATTTCTCTAAATCATAATCTATAGAAAAAAATAACCATTCAAATTATTCTCGAGTATAAAGTAGAAAAAACATTCAGACTAAACTAAACGTAGCGTAGTCATTCCTAGTGTTGCGGATGTACATGGACGGCGGTGATCCCTTTCCATCAGGTGACCCATTTGCTCGTTTGCCTCCTCTTATATACAAAAACACTTACTCATATTGGAATCGGTTAAACAAAAAGTTTAAAATCAGTTTACCTGAATAATTTAAGGGAGGATATTTATGGAGAATATTACGCGGTGGGCTGCTAGTATTTGTGGGCCTGAGATTTTCGTCTTCCCAATTTTCGTATTCATAGTCGTTTTTAGTGGCGCATGCTAAAATGAAAAAAAATCTTACAAGCGTTCAATTTTTGGTTTGTTGGAAGAAATTTTTTTAGAGATAAACTCGATCTATGTTAATTTTTAAATGTTTTCTTGTTTTGTGCACATTAAATAAATAAAAGCATATTTAAAAAAAATCAGCAAGTATATAAAAATCGGTTGTGCGCTGTATGTAAGTCTACTTATCTTGAACACCAGCATGAAATGAATAACCAGAGAGTAGAACACCAAATATTAAAGAATTGGCCAATCTAAGCATTGGCCTTTTAGCGAAATAGCTATTTTAAGCATAAGTTTTTTTTTTAAATTATTTAATTCAAGAATTACTCCTTTTAGAAATTGGACATTGTTAAATAAGTATGACAAAATAACCTATTCATTGGCACTAGCGCCATCTATTGTCAATCACAGTGTGCTTCTAACACTGACTGTGAACTCGATTGATTGTCTATTATTACAAATAAAAACTTCAGTTGATTGCAAACTATCATAGCGTTTTATTAGACATGTTTTGAATTACCTATTTTAGAACGCTCTAAGCATCAGACATTTATCGACCAATACCCTAGAAAGTTGGTCTGGCAGATTTTATTGTTACTAATTGAAATAAGGTATTAATACCAATACACTAGTGTAACATTTTAAAAGGGAAATTTCGATAAGTATAATAAAAGTAAACATAGATGAAGAAAGTAGATAAAGTAGCCTGATCCTAAGCTGACAAATTGTTCAATCAGTTTTATTGAAATTTAGGTTTTTTTACGAGATTAAAAACTATGATCGGCTACTCCATTAATATACAATCAATAATAAAATCATTAACCCCCGACGCAATGTTATAATTTAAGGACCGACTCGATCACGTCAGCTTTTAAAATAAAATCCACACCGAAATCGGTTCATTATTTTAGGAGTTATGATACCGCAGATATCTACAATACAAACAGAAACACAAACACGTCAAACTCATAACACCACCCTTTTTCAGTCGGGTGTTAATAATTATTAAGTTAGAATTTTTTAGCCATTTTGTAGTAGTTATGACAGATCAGTGGTGTCTGTTAGCAGTGTTGTTAGCTAACTATACAAAACCTGCCAAGTTCCGCTTTAGCCGATTAATTATTTTAGAGTCCATTTGGGCTGTGTTTTAACTGAAAAAACTAGAATTTTTTAGCCATTTTGTAGTAGTTATGACAGATCAGTGGTGTCTGTTAGCAGTGTTGTTAGCTAACTATACAAAACCTGCCAAGTTCCGCTTTAGCCGATTAATTATTTTAGAGTCCATTTGGGCTGTGTTTTAACTGCGACAGTTTGGTGATGGCACACGACAAAGTAGATTTACTTATGATTCTATCCCGGTCTAATAGTTTTATGAAAAAAATTCTGCCCCGATATTAGCCTTTTTTATTTACAATATTAATGAATTGCTATTTAACTTAAACTGCTACTTAAACTTATTCCTATTTTTGTCTAAAACTAGCTGCTCCGGCGAACTTCGTTTCACCCGTTCAGTATGGAAAATAATGAAGTAATATTTTTCCTATTTTCCTTGCAACTTTCCCGGCTTTTCTTTTCATAAGAACCTTCTCCTGGTAATAACAAATACAATAAAAAAAGAATTAGCCAAATCGGTCCCGTCGTTCGGAAGTTATGCGCTTACCAACACATTTAGCGATTTATTTTTATATTATAGAAGATAGAACTCCTAGATTCATCTTTTTAGTGGTAATCATAAAAACAAATTTGTGCTCGTTTATGAGTAATACAGCACAATCAATGTTTTCTACGTAATTTAGAGAAAAATATTTAAAGTAAAATGTTTTCGATGTAATTTAAGTTGCACAAACTGTTCTTAAAGTGAGTATCTTCACGCTAATATTCCTCTAGAGATCGGCAAAGCTGCTGTTTAGCTCTGCAATGTGTTAGGTGGTAAATCTATTGACAATCTTCTTTTTTTCTTATTACTCATCTAATATCGGGCAATGTTGCTTTTCTTTGTATATTGAAAAAAACACATTTTTAGTTGCCTACTCTAGGAGTTGAACTTGAGATCTCGTATAGCCAATGCTGACATCGGACCACTAGACAACAGAGTCGGTTTAAAAAGTAAAGAGTCTCCAACCCCCATGGCAAAACTGTCGAATTTTGATAACAATTTTATATTTTATTCTATACTATATATTATTTCCTAACTGAAAATATCCTATACTCGTCTTCTGGTTTAAACTGCCTCCCTATCAATTTTCAGCCAAATCTGTTCAGCCGTTCTTAAGTTGTAAATAGTGTAACAAACAAGACACTATTTTATATATAAAACTACATATTACTCGTATACTAGCGGCCCGGTATCTGCTTCGCTACTTATATGACCGCATGAATGACATAACACAACAAAAAAAAAAGAAAAAACAACTGAAAAATGTTTCAATATGACAGCACAATCGCCAATTGAAAAAAGTTTCAATTTAACTGGAAAATGCCCACTAACAAAAGGATCCGTCATATATTGAATGTATTTGTTACAAAAATGTAATAAATGAAAAACCACTGGACCGGTTTTATGCAAACTTTACCTAAACCATTTACTAAATAGTCCCAACAAAGCCTTAATATTTTGTTTAGATAGGTTAGTTTAGATAGGTTAGCATGTTCTTGAGTTATAAAATTACAACTAAAAGTGGCATTGGTTTTTATATTATACAGATATACAAAAACTAAGCCTCACCTACCGGTATAGAATGACGCAGTTCCCAACAGTATAAAAATAAAGAAAACCATCAATAATTTATTATAACCAATTCAATTGAAAAACAGAGTGAGGCAATAAAAATATTTCAATTTTATTTATATTATTAGCATTAAAATTTTATTTGGGTTTCGGAGTAAAAATATTACTAGAATTAAAAAAAAGCAACAGAAAGAGACAAACACAGATTTGTTATATTTTTATGTGAATGGTCAGTGAGTAAGCACACGTCTCCTGTCTGTCTAAAGTCCTGTAAAGCGATGGCCATCGAACTCAAGCTCAGTTAGTGAGATTTGACAGCAACGAGAAGATAGTTAAGTACACATGACACTGATTTCTTCAATAATAATTTACTTGTGCACTTTACTTGAACAACATCGTACAAAATGTCACCAAAACTTTTTTTTTATGTTATAGGAAGCAGACGGATTTCCTGATGGTAAGAAATTCACGTCGCCTAGAGACACCAAAGGTGGTAATGGTGCGTTGCCAATCAGAGGTCAGGATATTAGGCCTCGAGCAAAAGTAAGTTTACCGGCTACCTTACCCTCCAAATTCAATGATTACGAGAAAACTTCTATCACATTTTTTCTCAATGGCGCCAAAACTCTATCATGTCCTTAAAATCTTAATAAATTTGAAAGATAGATAAAATGCAATGCCATAGATTGATATCAATACTTTAAAGAAAAACAATTGATAGTGTCCCCCGTACCTGACATTGGCTAAATAAAGCGTGAAAAACGATTGAAAATCATATTTATAAAAGAAGAAGAATGACAAGAACAAGTACTTTTTGAATTCATCTTTGAATATGAATCTGCAATTTATAATTTACTAGCTGCGCCCCGCGGTTTCACCCGCGTAAGTCCCAATCCCGCGGGAACTCCGGGATAAAAAAGTAGCCTATATGTTATTCTGGGTCTTCAGCTACCTACATACCAAATTTCATCGTAATCGGCTTTGTAGTTTTTGCGTGAAAGAGTAACAAACATCCATACATCCATACATCCATACATACAAACTTTCGCATTTATAATATTAATAGGATTTCAAAAAAGGTAATTACTCCAATTTTCTTGAATGTCAAGATTAGTAAAACGATATCAATATGTCACAAAAATACTGCTCTATGAATACAAGATGCTCTTTTTCCTCGTGATGGTCCAGGCTCCTTTGCAGAATAAACAATCTGCCTTCCTGCCAGGCAGCTTGTAAAAGGCGAGCATAGGCTTACCGTCACTAACACCGTGCAATCTGACTAAGTGGTAGAGTTTCGCAGCGACTCACCCGGATTGGTACCACCGACTTACCTATTCCTGCCGACATAACGTCATGACGTGTTCCGGTTTGAAGGGTAAGGTAGCCGGTAAATTTACTCTTGCTTGAGGCCTATTATCCTGGCTTTAGGTTGATAACGCACCATTACCACCTTTGGTGTCTCTAGGCGGCGTGAATTTCTTACCATCAGAAAATCCGTCTGCTTGTTTGCCTTCCATGATCATAAAAACAAACTTTTTCGTTATGCATGTCGAGGCTGCTGCCCCAGGAGAGATGAGAGTGTTATTATTTTTGAAGTAGGTATATTAAACTCAATTGTGCTAAATCGATGCTAATATTGTACATGAATCAGGCGTCTTACAAAAATTTTGTTTTATTCATGGCGGGCATTTGTGAAATGTGTGCCGTATACATAATATGTAAATGTTTATGCGTAATTTATGGAAATTTGCGTTTCCTGTTGGACCTCGGGGAGCTAGGGACTTTTAGTGCTAGCGATTTGTCGTACGACCTAAAAGATTTGAATTATTTATTGTAACAAAATATTAAAAGGAAGTTAAGAATAATAATCAAAAATACAAAAGGCGAGCAAATCCCATTCAAGGATGTCTTACACCTAACCCGTTTACAGGAATCAACAACACAAAAGTAGTTTAACTTAAAATTACAAAAAAAAATTTAAATTTTTAGTTATGTAAAAAACCAAGTCTTGAAGTGGTGATTTACTTAAAAAATATTCTTCAGTTCAGTTATGGCTTCGAGAGATGATGTGATGGATATGATGTGAATTTCTTACCATCAGGAACAACTACATTTGTTTGTTTACCAAACCTATAATAAGAAGGTTGCCTCAATCTGTAAGTTCGGAAAGCTCTTTCTAGGAGCGAAAACTTCATAGACGTTATTTTTAACGACGACGCTTTATTGTAAATACATTAAGAAATGTATCGCTGTTAAGATCAAACGTCGTCTAAATTGAGAATAAAACAAATACAAAGATCACGCATCTCTATAAACTTTTATTTAACTTGACTTGTTGGTTTGTTAGTTTGTTTTAAGGGAAAAATCTTAAAACTAAATTGTGAGCCAATACAGTTAAACTGATTGAGCCATCGTTTGGACAAACCTGTAATAGCGGCTACTCTACTAATACATAGTTCTGTATTTTAGGTATAAGTAAGGCAATGGATCCCTACCCATGGCAAGTCACGAAACAGCACACTACCACAGTAGCACTTAATATTTTTGTGAAATCCATCCAAAACGAGCATTAAATTAAAAAAATCAAGATACGTAATGGTAGCGTTACGACATATGATTACACAACTGAGAGTAGAATTGTCTTCTGTTTTGTTCTGTTTTAATAACTATTTTTTTTTATAAATGAACTTACTAAGATAGTGAAGAAGGCAGGTTTCCTACGTTGTAAATACATTCTCTCAGTTTTCTCATTATGCTATTTAATAATAAAGTTGACGTCTTTATTTCGCATTTATATGTGTATAATGACGTATTGATAAATTGTATTTTTTTTAAATTGTAATAATGGTAGTTAAGTACATTTGAGCATGTAAACACGCATTCAAATTACTTTACTGTAAGCACTTTTTGTGGAATATAATTGAAAATCCGTTTTTACGGATTGGACTGAGAAAACAGATATATATCTAAAGTTAAGTCCAAAATGACCCGTTAATAATGAAGATATGTTTTAGAATATCGTTCAGCAACTTACTTTTGTTCATATATATTTCATTCCTACTCCTTCCGCAACAATGACATTGTTTTGCAATGTTGTATTCTAGTTAAGATGGTAGATTAGGTGTAAATCTTGTACACTGCGACTTACATATCCTCCACAGCTTTGAACTTGCTCGCTGTCTTATCATTTCCAAAAATTTTGTCCTAAGGAAGCCAAATGCAGACCTCAGCTGAAAACATTTATTTATTTTATCTGAGAAAACATTAAACAAGCAGACGTCTCATGACGGTGGGAGACAACCGTGAACTATGGGCACAATAGGTATATATAGGACCATAGTTCTTTTCATTGTCATTCTTGGACAGAATTCCACCATCTGTAGTCTTGTTGGTAATGAACCAATTAAACCTATGTTCGCATCTTATGAGCTACTAGGCACAGAGTAAATGGTAAATTAAACAAAGGGGACCCGGACTAATACGGAGGAAAACTTCAAATTTTGTAAAATGCGATAAGTTGTGGTAATATTTCTAACTAGCAAATTGTATATAAATTGCAGTGCCCGCAATTAAATTGCTAATGTTGTATGTGTGGCTTAGAATTTTTTTCAAGCTAGTCCTGCTTTCGATTTTATTTAAAATAAAGAATAGATTTTTAACTATGTTAGACTTAAGAGGTAGATACTACAAACTAAAGAAAACTTGGATAAGCTAAATAAGTCAAAGAAAAATGAGATATTTTAAATTTCGACGGCCTGTTAACATTTTTTATAAAAAAATGCTGTTAACATTTTTTTTTATAAAAAAATGCTTAGATAAAAATCTCGACTCTGGCTGCTGGCTAACTGGTAGAGCAGTAGGAACTGGTAATCTTTGGTTTATAAAAAAGACATGAATAAATACACCATATATTATGTAGTACAATATTGGATAAAATATCGTATCGTGGGGTATAAAAGTCACATGTTGTATACTTATTTACCATAAAATTGAAAATATACTAACCCAGTTACTCTTTTGGCATCGGCGCGAAATATATGTTTGTTCCAATTTGGATATTGATATCCCCTTCTATCTGCTGTGTCGGGATATACTCGTATACAGTGTTATGATCTACACTCTACAGACCTACGTCTTTTACGAGAAAACATTTCCAGGATATTTCCAACTAGCAATAATACCCCTTATTCTATTTATTTACTTTTTTATGTACATAAGTGTAAAGGGTATACGAGATATGAATACATGGGCACAGAAATTCAGCTGAGTAGTATTTGTAATGCCATACTTCCTGACTAAGAAATTGTAACATCGCGATGTAGGATTCAGTCAAACTTTTGTGCCTTATAGCGGAGGCATGCAATGACATTATTACGAAGGAAGCTGATTGTTTTTTTTTTGTATGATATTGGAAGGCAAACAAGCAGACGGATTTTCTGATGGTAAGAAATTCAGGCCGCCTAGAGACACCAAAGGTAGAAAGAAAGGTAGAAGGAAGAAAACCTTACCCTCCGGACCGTAACACGTTAACGGCAAGCTCATACGTTATGGCGGCAGGAATAGGTAAGGCGGTGGTACCAATCCAGGCGAGTCGCTGCGAGACTCAACCACCTAGTCAGATGTCACGGTGTTAGCGATGGTAAACCTATTCTCGCCTTTTACGAGTTGCCTGGCACAGGAAGATGGTCTATTCTGCAAAGGAGCCCGGACCAACACAGATTAGAAATTTGAAATATGGTAAGGCGCGGAGTAAATATGGTTCCAGCTAGCTTGATAAAGTATAAAGTATTGTACAAAGTATAAAGGCAGGTATTCACTCATAGATCGCACTCGCTACAGAGCTACAAGAAAAAGTAATGGTATTTGAAAGAGATGTAGCCACAACGGGTGTAGGTGTCTTATGCCCGGTCCCCTGTGCAAGAAACGAGACGTTTTGAACGATAGCTTTTTGTACAAATAGTAAAAAAACTAGCTACGGTCGTTCGTTGTTAAATGTTAACTTAAAAACTTAAATGTAAACTAACATTTTGTGTAACTATGAGCAACGCTTCGTTACTTTTAGGCAAACTACTAGATATGCTAACAGATGTCGGTTCGTTGATTATAAGAACCGGACTTTAGTTGACAATGTAGTATTGAAACAAGTGAATGAAATTGTATATCTTGATAGTTGTTTTCGCAGGGATGGATGGTACATAGTAGATTTAAAAAGAAGAGTTTGTGCAAGGTAAGCTATTTCAAAGCGAGATTTTAAGTCACATTTCTAAACTTGCTTTGCATGATTCTTTGATTACCTCAAATTTATTTCATGCAAAGCATGAAAATAGGACAAATGCTGTAGAAATGAGAAGGGCTACGGAAAATATGTGGTATTATGCACGATTTCTTAGATCTCACTGTTGCAGTGTCGAACGCATTCGTAATAGTGAGATCTGAGAAAGAGAAGGATTGAAAGAAAGTGTTAGTGTAAAAATGAGAAAGGGCGTGCTCCAGTGGTTCAGCCATGTGGAAATAATGACACATGAAAGATTGACAAAACAGATGTGCAATGCAGATGTGGTTGTATGTAGGTACCCGGCTATATTGACATTCTACTGGATTGATGGGGTTTCGTCTGAGGGCGATGTTAAGCCTCATTGAAAAAGGCGTTTTCTCATGAAAAGGGTAGTGAACATGAAGAATTTTTTTTATGGAATTGGAAGGCAGACAAGCAGACGGATTTCCTGATGTTAAGAAATTCATAATACCTGTCTTTACACTAAAGGCGGTAATGGTGCGTTGCCAACTTTAGGCGGGGATATTAGGCCCCGTGCAAAAGTAAGTTTACCGGCTACCTTGTCCTCCGAATCGGAATACGTCAACGGTAAGCGCTGACGTTATGGCAGCAGGAATAGGTAAAGCGGTGGTACCAATCTGGGCGAGTCACTGTGAAGCTCTACCACCTAGTCAGATGTCACGGTGTAAGTGACGGTAAGCCTTTGCTCGCCTTTTACGAGCTGACCTGGCAGGAAGGCAGATGGTCTATTCTGCAAAGGAGCCTGGACCAACACGGGGAAAAAGCTAGGCAGGTCTGCTAGGAACGTGTGATTTGGTACTCGAAACTCTCTGCCTACTCATTTGACACTTAGCGTGAAGGAAAGTAAGTAAAGTAAAAATTATCTAAATCTGAGTCCTCGTAGCAAACCTCCAAATGACAAGAAGTAGTGAATTTACAGGTTAACAATAAAACCACCAAAACACAAGGAAATATCAAGAGACGTAACCTTATTAAGACAAAAGAAAGATAAATCCCAAGCGGGCTTAATAAAATTACCCTAAGTCATAAACAGTATTGCAATTGAGTCCATAACAGGGTGGCCAGCCAGCCGTGGAAAGATTTGCGAGCGAAATGACGCGATTTGCCCTTTATTTTTGACATTTCGACGCCATTTTGAAAGTGCAAAGAAGAAGAAATATTGTGAGCCTCTGGGGACAAGATTATATTTTACCCATGGCATAATAAAACAGTTGGGAAAATCAAAAGTGAACGCCTATTATGAAATGGCTCTTTTGCATACAATAAACATACATGGTACACAACAAAAAAATATTATTGCAAGTGCTATTTGTTGAAGTAAATTAATTCGTGGCTATAAAAAAATTATAACTCTCAAAAGAGTTTGAAGTCGTGTATTAAATTTTTCAAAATATCTTTCAAGAGTTATTAACTTGGAATTTTTTTTATTAATAAGGATTTTTAATATAATTTTTCATCCCCTATTTCACCCCCTTAGTGATAGAATTTTCAGAAACGCTTAAATACGTAATTATTATTTCTTAATAAGCGGCCCAAAAATTAAGTTTCATCTTTCTTATTTAAAATAATGTCGATTTTCTATACAAAATCTTACCCCTGTTTCACCCCCTTAGGGGTAGAATTTCCAGAAACAATAAAATACTTTTTTGTATCGGTATTCTAGAAATAAAATTTCATATTTCTAACTTAAAAAGTCGTGGTCTTCCACACAAACTTGGAAACCCTATTTTACCCCCTTAGGGGTAGAATTTCCATAGTTCCGTTCTTAGTGGGTATCTACCCTATTTGCCAAATTTCATGGCTGTAACTCTAACAGCTTTTGCTCACCGATGATGAATCAGTCAGTCGGGACATGTTATTTTATAAGTATAAATAATCCTAAAATTTTTATTAAAAGTTTCAATAACCCCCGCCTTAACCTGTATCTATCTCGATCACGTCATATTTCGAATAACAAAAAACCGCATGAAATCCTTTCATCCGTTCATAAGTTATGATGCCACAGACAGATACACCAAAACTAAAGCACCCTCTTTGTCTGACTGGGGTTAAAACACTTAATTGCTGCTAGTCCCTGTCTTCACACGTGTTTAAACTTGGACTAAAACACAGTCAGCCACAAAAGTTGATCAAAATCGATTCCGTTTTTTCGGAGTTGACCCAAACATACAGTTTTTTTAAAAAATAAATAAATATCACTGTACAAATTGAATCTAACCTCAAACTTAATGTAAGTACGCTTGTGTTATGGATTATGCTAACGCATAAAAATACTTAAGTAGCAACCAGAATAAACTTAATAAACGTCCAGATCCGGAAATGCATATATCTAAATATTCATCACACAAATGCCTGTCCCCGTCGGGAAATGAAACCTCGCGTTTAGTCGGTGGAGTTAGGCATACATATATGCTAATACTTACCAACCCCTGCCACAGAGGCAGTCAATACCAATACCAATTCTCTTCAATGTATATGTAAAAGAATGTACACGGTGACAGTTAAAAGAAATAAACTTGGACACAAACATACATATCTTTACGCCAAGTCCCTTGCGGGGTAGGCAGAAAGTGTCAAGTGCCAAATCTCATAATTATTGCAGACCTTTCTGGCTTCCTCCATATTCTTTACCCTTTTCATACAAACATTCAGTATACTGTTGACTTCATCCTGTGATAACACCCTGGCGCTTTCATCGTGGAATGTTATCCTAGGTCTCCACGGGTACCTATATCCATCCATATTCACATTGTATATCAGCTTTGTCAATCTTTCATATGTCACCTTTTCCACCTAACCAGCGGAGTGTGCCATTTTTAGTTTTAACACCAACATTTTCTTGCAATCTTACTCATTCTTGGATCTCAATGTTACGAATATGCGGACGGCGGAACTGTAACTACAAATATTTTTTTCTCGTAGTTGTAGTAACGGGATGTTAAAAATGGGCTTTGAAATTGCTTTGAAGTTGCTAAAACCATTTTTTAAAGTTTATCTTTCAAATACAGAGACATCCAAAGTGGTAAAATGTATTCATTCACTTTTAAATTAAAATGAAAAATCTAAAAAATATGTGAGCTGTGGATTTGAATGAAAACCTTTAACAAACAACAGTTTGAACAGGATGTGGTCTGCAGTTCCGATAAACCACATTTTCAAAAATCGTAAATGTAAATAATTTATACGAATATCATAAAAAAACATAGCAACTTTTTGATATCTTGAACAGTACCTATAGTTGTAGGACATCCTGTCAAGTAAGTACTACTTGCTATGAGTCCGGCTCGCACTTGACCACTTTCTATCTATTTAATCATTTATTTCTTGCTTGGACACATGTTTTATGGGGTCTTAATATTAAAATAAAGTACAAATGTTCCGCCATTTACATGGCATGCAAGTATTTTTGTACAAGAATCTTTGATTCACTTATCCTATACAAAGATTTACAATATTCATTATTATTAACTATTATACAATTAATATTATTTATTATTCTTATTACAATTTATATATTAATAAATAACACTGCAACAACCAGGAAATTATATTTAAATATCAATTAATTTTACATTTTACCTATACTTAATTCATTTATTCATTATTAAATTAATTTATTATTACAAATACACACAACACAAATATGCCATTTATTAAATATAACATTATTAATTCATTAACAGTATTTATCTTCAAGTTATTTTATATGTAAAATATTCTGTAATAGTGTAGAAAGATTTATCAATATAATAATATTAAACATCATGACGTTTTCTAATTCTGGAAGTATGTAAAATGCTTCAGATTGTAGTTTTTCGTATCTATACCTTATTCGATAAAGTCATGGTAATTGAATTCATTGCTTACAGAATCCGAAAATAGGTTCATTTCGATATGTCGAGTGTGAAACATCAAACGTCGAGCTTTTGGACGTAAAGTTATATAATTCAGAAGTTATTGGTTCAGAATCAATTTAGAAGAGTAATATTAGTTGATATTAATTTACGCGTCCTTTTATTGGACGCCATCTTGGAATTGCATGTCGACAAGATGGCGGATTTATCGGCGATCGTAAACCGCACTAAAATTAACAGGAGGTTTGGCAGCTGACGTGTTTTAAATATAAATTTATGATGGAAATCGCCGATCAGCTGCGTATCGAGGTAAGTGGGCCTAAAAATAGGCAGTGATATAACATCTGCAGGAAAAATTGTTACATACGGTGTCTTATACTTTCAAATTGGAACTGGAGTTTTTTTCCTGTAATGTTAGGAAGATGAATTGGTGTAAACATCTAAAAAAGTATCATTAAGCCCGTATCATTGAAGAGGCAGGCTAAGGTGTATTTAGGACAGCCACGATTAGCAATGTGATAGATGACAAGTCTATATCCAATCGCTGACTTATCTAATCTCGGACTACGTGGTTTTTATTAGAACAATTTAAAACACATTTTTGAGTTGTTTGACCTGGAACCGTACCCGAGACATTATGTAGTCTACGGCAACACCGGATCTCTGGACTAGAGAAACCGGTACCTATTTATGAAAGAAATAGACAAGGTAAATAAACTGTCTAATTAGTAATTATTGTGATAAAGACATATTGATATATTATTGGATAAATTACACCAATTGATCTAAATGCAAAGTAAACGTTTTTCCCTCTGTTTGTCCTATTTGTAGAATAGCCTTCATGCCTGGTAGTTCGTAAGAGCAAAGCATATGGTAAATCGGTCATTACCAACAAAACCACTGATCATAGAGTACTGTGTAGAAACTTCGGTTTACATCCATTACTTGGCCTATTCCTGTCATCATGATGAAAGTGTATTTTTCGGGTCTGGAGGGCAGAGCAGTTTAATTAGAAATTTCAAAAACACCCTTTCGTGATGCGTGAACTGCAAATCGAACCCGGGACTTTATGTAGTCAACGCCAACATTGGACTTCAAGACCGCGGAAACATTGATATGAAGACAATAGCATATCTTCTTACAGTAAGAAATAGATGTCACTTTCAGACAACGAAGATAGGTAGTGTGTGCTTTCAGCTTTCTGGCCATCCTACCTTCCCAACTGGAACGCGACGGGGATAATTAATGTTGTGACTACAACAGATACGGCGATGGTATCAACCGTCCTACTACAATCACGCTGTCATTGTCATAAAGCGTTGTCAATATTTTAATCGCCACTTTGGTAGACGGGTAAACGATTAAACCTGATATGGTCATCCCGAGATACGGGTAAAACTTGGTGTAAATTGGGGATGATTGTAGAATACCAGGGTTTAACTTGGATAAAGTAAAAGATAGTATCTTCCCGAAAATGTATGCAGAGATACAACTAGGGAACCTACGACTTACTAAAGACTCTAAGTAAGCCTATGACTAACAGGCACGTCGTATCCAATCCCGGACAACCTTATTTTTATTACAAAATTAAAAGTGTATTTTCAATTATCTTTTTTTCATATTTCTTTTTTTTGTTGCCCGACCCGGGATCGAACTCGGGACCTCAAGAAATCAAGTCAGACATCACTTAACATGGATTTAGCCTAATATTCAAATGAATGGTGAAAAACGGGCATGTCCCCTAAAACTAGGCTAATGACATTTGCGTAGAGCCCCATAAAACAATGGAGCGGCGTGGCCGGCCGCGTACCATGACCCTGTGACCGGGTCGAGAACCTCTCCCCACTCCTTGTTACGGTGACCATACTGTCTTTATAGGTTTATATGTTCTTCATCTTTATAGGTTTATATAAAATCAGGCATCGACTGATTCTACAGTATTGTAACATAATTTGAATACTGTAGAACTGCTCAAATCCACTCCAACTGTGGTTTATTCTTTGATATTTGATTGACAACTGGTAACTTTGGTTTTGTATTGATGGAACATTATCACCTTTCATTTTTTGATTTTCTGTGAACAATTTTGAAGTGATTTCGATAAAAAATTGTGTGACGCCATTTAAAGCATGTTTTCAAAATTTAATATCATTTGAATCGTCATCATGAGAGCTATCGTCTTTTTTAACGTCAGTATAAAACATCATTCCTAGTATTAATTTAGCAAAGGTATATTTGATATTTTCCATCGTCGACGCTTAGTAAGACTTCCAAATATTCATATTTTGATATGAAGAAGCAATTGTACTGTTTGACGTATCACATATTATTTATTACTTTATAAAGACTACCCATAGTTTAGGTTCTAGCCCTAGCATATATGCTGTCATATACGAAACCGGTAGGCTATTTACAAAATAACAATTTTAATAAGTGATACGTAAAACAGTACAAGTGTTTCTTCATTTCAAAATATGAATGTCATGTAAAGTTTTTTAACAAATTTATATCAAATTAGCTGCTGCTTTACACCCATTTAACTTAATTTACCCACAGCTTGCCACACCGAAATACGTCTGATACGTATTGACGCTACGGCGACAAGAATACATGAGGTGGTCGAAAGACTCTACCAAACATTGTAATTATATTCTCTTGACTCTATCTATTAAAAATATCGTGTTATAAATGTATTCCATTGTAATTTTTACCATTATCTGTTTTATTAATAAACATGGACTAAAGTAGGAATAAAATCACGTTAATTTTATAGTCTGTATCACATTGTAATAAAGACTATATATACTACTAGGTTGTACCTCTGAGTACTTTGCTCCGGGTCTATTAATACGACGGTTTAAAATGTAGTTTAGTTTTAAGACTGTAAATTATATATTGATTAAGTTATATAAAATTAATTATTCTAAATCAGAGACCAATATTAATAAAATAGTGTAAAATATTTAAAAAAATATAATTCGTCTTATGGTCACCCTAGCAAAGGCGCGTTAAGCATGGTCTATTAACTGAATTTGTATCAAATGCGACTACAAAGAACTATTTAACGTATTCATTATCTGTAATTTACCTCTTCTTCTTTTTACTTTATCTGTGTATTTTTATTAACTGACAGTAAAATAGCAGGTTCAGGGGGGTTACCATAGGCTCTTAAAACAGTACTATTTCAACAATACTAATTGTCAGTCGAGAAAGACAACCTTAAGAGCTTATGGTAACCCCCCAGGTAGAATTTCAAGCACGAACCTTAATACGGAAGAAGTCTTTGGGAGAAGTACCTACCCAGTACACAAAAAATATTTTTGACGTATCCAATAAAATGGAACATTCATATTTAGTCTATAAAGTGGGTATTTTCTTTCTTTGTTTCTATATTCGGCAGTGGGGATGTCTATTTCTTAATAAAATAATTTTATAAAATTGCTTGTTGGCCGTATGTTTTATTAGAGTGCGTTTTTAACCGACTCAAAGAAAGCAGAAGTTCTCAATTTGACTAAATGATTTTGTATTTTCGTTATAAGTTTACTAGGTCAATAACAAACCGATTTGGATGCCTCGTTTTTGAAAGGATAAGGCATTATTCCGAAGTGGTGTCACATTAATTGTATCATGAAATGACTAGTGGTTTATGAGGTAGGTATACTTATTCGAACCATCTCGGAAGCATAACTACTTTCTTAAAAATAATTATTTTATCGTTACGTGATAATGAAATAACTGGATTCGGTATTTGCAATGTTACTGCGCTAAAATTATTTTATTGCTAACTAGCTGTCCCGGCGAACTTCATTCTATTCGTTCAGTTTGTATAGGGAAAAATAAGTATTGCTTTTTTAATTTTTCCTGCAATTTTCCCGGTTTTTTATCTTCATAAGATAAACCTTTTTCTAAAAATAAGTAACACAACAAATAAAGGATTAGCCAAATCGGTAAAGTTGTTCGAAAGTTATGCGCTTACCAACACATTTAGCAATTTATTTTTTGTATTATAGATATTTTTTAAACACAATTGAAGGTTTAATACATACTTTGGTTAGTTGGATTTGAAATCGTATTCGTAGTTTCAAATTAGTTTAGAAAGACTTATGATTTCAGTATTTCAATTATTATATTTATAATATACACTTCATCTTTAACGATTTGATATGTTAAATTAAAGCGTATAATTGTTAACATAGAGTTGAATTTTAATTGAAATAGCGATACTGGAAGCAGGATCTATGATTTCAGTATGAGAAATATATTTTGTTAATGAAATTTGAAGCTTATTGTCGCAGCTTTAGAGTTGAGTTTTGTTCATGTGGCGATCCTGGAAGCGGTCTATGCGTAAATCAATCGATCGACGTGTGGCTGATCGACGCGAGCATGCCTGCTGACGATCAAACGCAGCTATTTCCAGAAATATGTTAAAGCGTGGCTTTCGTTACGAAAGGAATTTTAATTTTACAGACTTAATTCCCTTCGAATTCCGCTAAAAAAATTGACATATACGGATGAAGCTAAAGGTTAATAACGCTTGCTTTGTTTAAATCCCTATTATAGATACCTAACTGCCCCTGTCGCAAGTTGTATTTTTGTGTAAACTGTATCTTACATGTTATTATGATGTATAAATACATTCCTGTAAAGTTTCATCTAAATCCGTTTAATAGTTTGTTCGTGAAAGAATAGCAAACATTCATCAATTCTTATAAACTTTCGCATTTCAAATTTATTAGTAGGATATACCTAATGTTATAAACAGGAAATAACTTTTACGTAATATTTAAATGTCAAAATAATCTCTAAATCGAATTTAACGAAAAATAAAAAAAAAATTATATTAATTAATTTAGTTGTCCTGATAACCTATGCTAATAACTCATAAACAAATGCAACATACCACGTGAACCAGCTAATTAAATTAAAAATAAATGTGATATTAGCCTTGTCTTGAGATTAGGCACGTTTTTTTTGGGTACGACGATTTTTTTTAAACCCTTGGGTTAGTGCCGCTATCAATGAGGTGGCAGCATATGAGAAAATAAAAATTTTGGAGTAGTGTTTATAGGGCAGGATGGGTAATGAGGAAAGTTGGTTTCAACGTCACTCAGATAACATAGTACGAGGAGGTTAAGTGCGTTAAGATACCCAGCTTTACTCGAATAACAGAGCTACGACGGAGTGCCACTACAGGATAGGTAGGTGGTATTTTTGGGATTGTCTCTTACCCAATTGTGTTTAGACAGGGTACTAGTAGCTTCCCGTGCCCAATGAAACAAAGTTTTTATTTTTCTATTGTTGTTTTTTGTAGTTACGTGCATTAGCTTTCCCAACCACTATATTAACTTAGTCTCGGTTCTGACTGTACGACTATATTAACATGTTACTTATTTAAAATTATTTATTTACAGTAGTTCTTACATTTATACATTGCTAGCTGACCTGGCGAACTTCGTATAACTTTACAATAACAGCTACTAAAAGTTTGTATGGATTACAGCAATGTTTTTTCCTTTTTACCTGCAGTTTTCTCAATTTTTCTTTTAAGAAGAACCTTCTCCTGATAATAACCATGACATTAAAAACATAATTAACAAAATTGGTTCATTCGTTCAGATGATGCGATGAGCACGCGAAATGGGTACTCATTTTTATTTATGGATTTATAAAATATTTATTTATAAATAGGAAAACAAATAATTGCTTTCTGTTGCGTACTAGGTATATTCATATGTATACATACATAATTTTGTTTTTTTATTGTTATCATCCATTTTTCCATAAACTATTTTGGTCCTCCTTTTTTCCTTTAGTAAGTAGGTATATATGGTAATTATGTGCATCTTAAAACTAATTTTGTTTTAGGAGCCATTTTTTATACATTTTTTGAAGAAGTACAAAGTGGTTGTCTAAAAGCCCCTAAAAAGGTTGAAAAAGATAAGAGAACATAGTTACAAAAAAACTGTATACCTATCTGCCGTACGAGTAAGAAGGTAATTAACAAAAACATGTGTGGTAACAAAACTCCTAAACTAACTCTACTATTTTTTTAATGTAGACTAGAAATCAGTTTTAGACTTCAACATCAAAGTAACCACATTTGCCACAAACTTTTGTAGTCATTTTAAGGCAAATAAGTTTAAAACGTGGAAACAGGATTTGCAATTTTGGTATTTAACACGTGACTATTGTTCCTTAAATTAAAAAAAAAAATTATGCAAACATGAAAGTAGTTTTTTTATAGAAATAATTAAATTATATTTCAGCGCAGCAATTTTTTTTAACTTAAAGGGGAACGAACAAGTACACTGCTTTACTGATGGTAAAATATTAAAAAACAACCGTGATCTGTTGATATTATAGATGTTAGAGATGCGTCGCTATCCTGAAGCCGGGGTAGAAGGCAAGTGCAGTCCACCAGCTATCCTATACTCCGGATCAGAACATGATAGAGTCCTTATACTGGCAGTTACAGGTAAGACGGTAGAGTGAAAAAGAAGAATTACAAGTGCATTCCGGCAACTTTCTGCACACTTTAGCACCACTCAAAACTACACTGCACTGCACTGCAGTTATGATGATTGGATAATTATTTTTCAAAGGACTCTACGATCATTCAATATAAATTTGATCAACATCCGACTGATAGTGATTTTAGTACCTAATTGTTCTTAATAATGCATACATTTTCATATATATAAACGACATCGTAACTTCAGAACATCAGAAGCCACTAGTCTGGTTGTGATAAAATTTATATGTAACCATAACTACCTCGAAATCATGACGTGTCTTCCTAAAAAATATCCACCTGCTGAAAAATTACGTAATAAGCACATAAGAAAATAGACGGTCAAATTCATAACCTGCCTCTTTTTAAAATTACTTGAAAAATAATTTTGGAAACAAGATCTACGTTATCAATCGATCGATCGATATGTGGCGGCCGATCGATCACGTCTGCTGAAGATCAAACGCAACTATTTCGAGTGGTTTTAATTGAAAATCATATTTCACTCATTTCTTACTTACATCTTAAACAATATTTTATAAATTTTGCCTTAATATCATATTCCAAGCTTCATTTAATAGGTTAACTGCTTTCGTAAGAGGCTTGACATTGCTGTATCTAGGCATTAAATCTCAACTTCCAGATTATAACGCACCATTAGGGTACTTAGTGGATGTAGGTGACATGTAGTTAAAACAATGATAGTGACCGCCTTGTTGACCGAGGGATTACCATAATGCCTAACCTTCTCTCTGGAGTTTGATTTTTGACCGTGGCAAACATTAAATGTTGTGGAATTAAGATCTAAGATATCGGTTTTTGGCGATCTGGGTGTTTAATAAATTTGTACTGGTACTTATTTGAGTATTTCATAAGTCATCAGCTAAAATCCGGAAGCCGCATCCAGAGTTTAGTCTTAAATAACACTTATAATGGTTGAAAAAGAGAAAAATATGAAAAACCGTTAGGGGTATGGCAGCCATCTTGTTTTACGCCATTTTAATTTTTTGTCACTAGCTCTGGTAATTGTCAACTGTAATATTATTATTTTTATTGGTTATATACTGTATAACTTATCTAGGATCTTTTACTTATCAGGAAATCCTGTCACTCGCCAAAAAAATAAAAAAATAAAACTGCGCTATAGACTTCGCCTTAAATATAGTTAGTTTACTCACAACTTTACGATACAGAAAGCGGCTGGAAATATAAAAATAGTATAATTTCGCCACTCGCCCTCCACTGGCCGAGTTATTAATTTAATTAGTAAACAGTTGTAACTAATAGTGTGCTAATAGCCAAGCTCGTGTTAACGTTCATAATGTTGAGCTCCATTTTGTTGTATTGAAATTTGTGTAGCTATGCTCATAGGTCATAGCTCATAGCATGCTTACAGAAGCTGACAAGCAAAAGTTACAGAAGCAAGTAGAAGTCACAAAAAAAGAAATAAGTAGCTAAACCCATGGCTGAAACCTCAAAGAAAGTTTGAATTCCACAATAAAAGCTGCAGTTTAAAGTCTTGCTTGAGAATTGAAAACAGTTTAAAATATTTTAAAGTTTCATAGACGCTTCAAAAAGGACAAGGTTCTCAATTCGACTGTATTTTTTTGTATGTTTGTTCCCGGCTCAAGATTAGTAGCACCATTACTGTTTTTTGGTGTCAATAGGTGATCCTATGGTTGACCTGACAGTAATTTCTGTGGTGACAAAATAAACTCATAAATTACTTATCTCGTGTTACAGTTATATGTACAATTCGAGATGTAGAACTTTTATAACATACATATCTTCAGGCCAAGTCTCTTACAAGTAGGTAGATAGTATTGAGTGTCACACACACAACCCTTGCAGACCTTTCTGGCATCCTCGACATTCATTACCCGTTTTCATACAAACACGTCGGTTCCGGAAACTCTTGATACCACCTTCGGAATCACCCGAGCGATTTGATCGTGGAAAATGAACTTAGATCTCCCCGGGTGTCAGTGTCTTAAATTAGTCATTCTTTCCACATGACTTTTTTTTTCACTTCTACTTTCGTATAAAATAGAAGCTAGAATGGAAGGAAGCTATTGAGAGAAAACTGATTTTAAAATAACTTTGCCCGTGACTTGGTACAAGTAATGAAGTTCCTCTAGTGGTTAGTGATGGGAAAGAAATATTGTAAAGATCGTAAAATCGATTGTCAATATCTATAAGCTACTACTATAGTGTAGGGTAAGTTACCTATGGACCTAATAACCCGGCTATGGCCGGGTTATTAGGTCCCTTAGGCATCGACGCACCTGTACCATGTATGATGTCTATAAGCTACATTTATCTCTTACCATCAGGAGTGCCATGTACACGTACTTGTTCGCTGATCTCCTGCATAAAAAATATTCTACAAAAATGAGTAATACAACTTCGTTTCGTAGTTTTTGAGGGAAAAGTGAACTGATAAAACAACGAAAATTTTAATAACCCTAGTTTTTGGGTTTGGAAGAAAGAAAGAAAATTATTTATTTGTGAAAATATGTGTGTAAATGAGATGTTACAAAAATATTTAAGTATATCAACATATTCTACCATATTTTGGTGTGCAAATATTTTAACATTTATAAAAAATATTATTTAATTACATATGCATTAACTTTTAAGTCAATTATTTATATTTATAACTAATTTAATTATTTATTACCAAAAAATTTAAAAACTATAATTACATTTAGCCCTGTCTACCGTACAACACTTTTTTACGGAACGGTTTGTTTGATATCTACTGTACAATTCTTGTTTTGGAAAATGTGCTATGTACTGATCTAGCTTAATTAAAAAAAATATCTTCACGGCCATATCCCCGAAGAGATAGGCAGAGGCACAACCAGGGCACCCACGACTAGCCGAAGACACTAAGTCCCACAATGTGATAGGTGGCAAGCCTATCACCAACCGGGCACATTTCCAATCCCGAACAACATTTTTTTTTATTAGAAAATTGGAAAAATCCAATTTTCTTTTTTGTTCCTAGACCCGGGATTTGAACCCGGGACCTCACGCGGTCAAGTCCAACAACTAAACAGCTAGACCACACACTTAATTAGTTTTATTATAATATGTTGGTACAAATTATTTTATCAAACATTGAAAAGCATGTAGGTGGTGACAGCCTGGAAGAACTAGGTTGAAATTGCATACCAAATGTCTCAAGAATTATATAAAGGTGTCAAGAGTGTATTAAGAAAACAAGAGTGTATGAGAAAGGTTAATATAAATAAAAAAATAGGTATAGGACTTGGTCCGAGCTCATTTGCAGAATAGACCATCTGCCTTTTTGCCAGAAAGCTCGTAAAAGGCGAGCATAGGCTTACCGTCACTGACATCGTGACATCTGACTAGATGGTAGAGTTTCGCAGCGACTCGCCGGGATTGGTGCCACTGCCTTACCTATTCCTACCACCAAGCCAACCAAGCCGGTAAACTTACTTTTACTAATATCCTGGCTTCAGGTTGGCAATGCACCATAACTACCTTTGGTGTGTCTAGGCGGCGTGAGTGTTTTACTATCAAAACATCCGTCTGCT
Organism: Calephelis nemesis; assembly: GCA_002245505.1. Lineage (NCBI taxonomy): Eukaryota > Metazoa > Arthropoda > Insecta > Lepidoptera > Riodinidae > Calephelis > Calephelis nemesis. The sequence continues at coordinate 72,411 of NJDD01001360.1, forward strand.
TGTTTGCCTTCGTAAAAAAAAACATAAAAAAATATTTTGTCGAAGTTGGTTAATAAAAAAGAAAGATGTCCCATAATGCTACTTGCATGCTAATTATTGCTAAATTGCTAATTGCTAATTGCTAATATGTCCTTTGTCAGAGAATGCGTCAAGTGGCGTCCACTATCGATTCAGGATTCGTTACAGTCACCAATGGAGTAAAAAAGTTGAAACGTATCCGTTTTCACAGATCTTGACACCGAATATCCGTAACCGTGAATGTAAATTATCAACGATCGACATCACTAGATGAGACTTAAAGTATTATGTTGTGTTTAGTAAATTTTGAAGTTGGTAACAACAACATATATTTTGTAAGTTCGATTACCTAACCTTATTCTAATCCTAGTATTCCTCTAATATTATAAATGCAAAAGTTTGTAAGTTTGTTTGTTTTTCTTTCACGCAAAACTGCTGAACCGTTTTATATGAAATTTGGCACACAAATTGAGAGTTACTTGGATTAACTAATAGGGTAGTTTTGTTCAGTTTTTTAAATATTCCTGTGGGACCATTAACCAAACGGGCAACGCCGCGGGTAACAGCTAGTGGTAGAATAAGAAAATCTAAGTAAATAGTGATATGTATTTTTAATTTTTATTGTACGCAAAAAGTAAAAAAAAACAATCAAATAAGTAAAATTATACAAAAGGCGAGCTTATCTCTAAAAGAGATTTCTTCCAGCAAACCCAAAATAGAGAGAATGCATAAAAGAAATGTAGAACATACAGTGCACAATATAAAACTTACTTTACAAAAAAAACACAAACTAAATTACTAATTATGACTAAAGTGCCAACATGCTAATTAATTACACACCAAAACGCTCCATTACTTTTTTTTTAAAACTGTTAATGTTTAAATTTTGTGACAAAACTGTGTCTATACTTAATATCACACATATTTTATAAATAAATTATTTAGTTTCCATTTCTTGGGATAGCTTTAAGGTCTATTTAAGGCGCCGGGGTCATGCCTTTCGTACAACAACACCACGAGCTGATCCAGTAACCTTTGTTTATCTTGATTATATGTTTTATGTTTATTCCCCTATGATTGAAAGTTTTTTTTTTATGTTATAGGAAGGCAAACAAGCAGACGGATTTCCTGATGGTAAGAAATTCACGCCGCCTAGAGACACCAAAGGTGGTAATGGTGCGCTGCCAACCTGCGGTCGGGATGTTAGACCTCGAGCAAAAGTAAGTTTACCGGCTACCTTACCCTCCGAACCGGAACACGTCATGACGTTATGGCGGCAGGAATAGGTAAGTTATTATATTATTGAATACTCTTATGGCGCATGCAAATATGTCAATTAACATTTAATCTGTTATTAACTCACAATTTTGTTTAGAAAATGTTAACTGCCTAAAAGATAATTAATGTTTCCGAGCACTTCCCATGCACAGGAAGCTAAAAGTCCGTGGAAGTTTTAAAAACCGCAAGGCTTACCACAGATTAGTCATTTGAAAAAAAAACAGGAAGTTTTAGTAATGGTATGAGAACCAACGCCTTAAGAAACCGTAGATGTTACTGAGGCGTCGCTATCTTTTGACACCAAGTCGCAAGTAACAAGTTTATAGCCAGAACCATAAGAGATGCTGCACTGCTCTATCCCATTTTGTTGCTACTGACTGCAATGGAGGAATAATACAGTAATTTTTATTACTAACTAGCTGCGCCCCGCGGTTTCACCCGCGTAAGTCCCAATCCCGCGGGAACTCCGGGATAAAAAGTAACCTATATGTTATTCTGGGTCTTCAGCTACCTACTTACCAAATTTCATCGTAATCGGCTTTGTAGTTTTTGCGTGAAAGAGTAACAAACATCCATACATCCATACATACAAACTTTCGCATTTATAATATTAATAGGATCATTAACAGCGCGCATTGGGGTCGTCACATTCCGGCATCACAAACTTCAACTTAAGTTTACATTCTTTTTAAGTCAAGAGATCCTACTCAAATTCCTAAATCATGTTTCAATAAAATCGGTTAACTGTTTATGCGGTAGGAGTATCGCTTCTTTAGTACTTACTCTACATTGTTGTGTTACAGTTTTGAACGTAGGGCAGTTTGTTCTTGATAAAAAAATACAGCATTCTTGACTCTTGACTTGACTTGACCGTATTCAAGAGGCATTTTCACCGTGCTGGTCTGGGCTCCTTTGCAGAAGAGACCATCTGCCTTCCTACCAGGCAGCTCGTAAAAGGCGAGCAAAGGCTTACCGTCATTAACAACGTGGCATCTGACTAGGTGGTAGAGTTTGGCAGCGACTCACCCGGATTGGTACCACCGCCTTACCTATTCCTGCCGCCATAACGTCATGACGTGTTATTGTTTGGAGGGTAAGGTAGCCGGTAGACTTACATTTGCTCGAGGCCTGGCATCCCGACGTCAGTTTGGCAACGTACCATTGCCGCCTTTGGTGTCTCTGGGCGGCTTGAATATCTTACCATCAGGAAATCCGTCTGCTTGTTTGCCTTCCAATATCATAAAAAAGCATACTTGACTAAGAAACAAAAAGACGCTGTGCGATTTATGAAGTTTAGCTATGCGTTTCTTACGTCAAGCCATCCTAAACAATACTTAGTTCAGTAATCAGTCAAGGCTTGACGTAAGAAATGCATAGCTAAATGTACTTCGCCCAGCGTTTTTTTTATTACTTAGCTAAGTAAGCTTTTTGAATACGGGTGTAAGTATAGATGACGAGTATTAAGTAAATCGGTCTGTTTGTTTTTTCTTTTTTGTATAAAATCGGATGTTTACCTTTGAAGTTCTTATATGCGAAAAATATCAGAAAGTATTACAAAATTTGAAAAGGAAATTTTAATATATTATAATCCCGACAAAATAAAAAGATGTATCATTTAATTTCTACACCACCCTAATATTTTCTTTTCTAATGTGAAAGGGGAGGCTCTCAGACGTAGGGACCAGGATACAAGAGCTCTTACTTTTGGAGTTTTCCTTGAATATTTAAATCTATTCCTTTTGAGAATGGCTTAAGGGTAGACCAGGGAAGACTGGCTTTGGTTATATATCCATGGATATCGTTATTAGGTTCAAGGACAATTGTGTCGTCTGGATAGCGTAGATTTCAAAACGATAGATGGTTTTCGTTATAAATTGTGATGTGAAATATTATTATGTTTCTGAATTCCAGAAACGTGTCTTTGAAGCTGTTGGAGTTTTATTTTAGAAATGTAACCATAAAATTTCTAAAGTTTTTTTTTATGATATTGGAAGGCAAACAAGCAGACTGATTTCCTGATAGTGAGAAATTCACGCCGTCTAGAGACACCAAAGGCAGTAATGGTGCGTTGCCAACCTGAGGTCGGGATATTAGGCCTCGAGCAAAAGTAAGTTGACCGGCTACCTTACCCTCCAAAACCGGAACTCGTCATGACGTTATGGCGGCAGGAATAGGTAAAGCGGTGGTACCAATCCAACCGGGTCGCTGCAAAACTCTACCAACTTTAACAAGTGAGCTAGTTGGGGACTGAGTTAGTCTCTGTTATTCAAAATCTGTACATATTGTAACATAGGTAAGTTCTGTGTTTGTTTCATGAAAGTAATTTTCAAAAACAACTAAAATAAATTCTTGTTTATTTTTCAATTTGCTAACATATTACAAAAACTAGTGGAACTATTGTGATACGTTTACTGTTAGTTTCAGAAGAGAGGTCCAAATTAAAATCTAAGCAAAGTTTAATCAATATTGATAAAGTGAAAGTCGAGATACTTTTGATTGGAGAAAATATTGGCTTAAATTCCTATTGACAAAGCATGGTGGGGACTATGTCATAGTTACACGAATAAGTATCATAAAACAGGAAAAGGTTCTGTGTAAAAGATATATAATAGCTTAAGTACCTTCACTCCCATATCCCCGAAGAGGTAGGCAAAGGCACAACCAGGGCAGCCACGTCTAGCCGAAGGTACTAAGTCCCACCATGTGATAGGTGGCAAGCCTATCACCAACCGGGCACATATCCTATCCCGAGCAACATTTTTTTACTAGAAAATTAGAAAAACCCGATTTTCTTTCTGTTGCCCGACCCGGGATTCGAACCCGGGACCTCATGCAGTCAAGTTCTGTAACTGAACCACTAGACCACAGAGGCGAATCGCAGTAAAACTGCAATAACTTGACTTCGATTTCAATAACTATAAAAAATACCCCAAAGTAAGTAAATCATATGTTTGTGTTACGGGTGTTAGTCAACGGTTCTAATACATAGAAATACTTTATTTAAGTACCAGAATAAATTTTATAAACCCAGACCCGGAAATGCAAACATTTAAGAGTTAATCTAAGTTTAAAGAAATAAATATTTTTACCGTGACTTCTAAATATAAATTTGCTTAAAGAAAAAATGTGATATACATTGTGTGAATACGAGAAATGAAAACAATCTTTCTGTGCATAAGTCTCGTCTCCACAGAACTAGTTATTCTTTCATGGGGCAGTGTACACGTTTTTTACTATAAACTTTCCGAGCATATTAAGACTTTAATAAATTTAAAAAATGTATTAAATTTAAGTTGTATGGTAAGAGTTATTATAAGGTTTCACAATATTTAGAAGACAGAAATGCTTGAGATTAATTGCTACTCATACAAACCTTTAGATATTATAGAATTTAATGTGTTTTTGTAAATTAGATTTATGAGAAAAGAAAAGCCTGCTGAGCTCTCCGGGTTTCGATCCGGTAGTAGTTTTTAGTTTTATATAGACGCGTCACAAGAACCTTTGTAAGGACAACTTGAAATGAATATATTCTTATTTTTATACCAAATGTTAATCACAAAAATGCTAGCCGCTGTCGGGAATCGAACCTGAGCGTTGGTGTAGTTAATTGTGTATCCGTCGTTGATTCCATCATCAAATGCAAGCTTGGTGACAAAGGGACCACCTTAGATGTATGTTTTTTGAAATAAAAAATAAATAAAATTGCTTAAAAAGTGTGACGTCATCATTGCTGACGCCACAATTGTGGTTTCCATGATGATGACTCATTTTGGGTGTTCTCAAAAAAACTTCACAAGCACTTTTACACACCGTTTATTTAACGGGCAGCATAACGACGTCCCTGACAGCGTGTGAATCGTGAATGCCTTATCGCTTACAGTGCAGCCGTATTTATAAGGCTCGGCGCACGTGCAGGCGCAGGTGTTTACAAGTCGTTAGGCTAAGTATTGAAATAACAATGGTAACCTTAATTTCACATCGTAATTGACTCAAAGTAATCAACTGATGGTTTATAAACTAATTTTCTGGACATCATCAAATTATTTAACTTAATTATTCTAGTTTTCCCCGTGTTGGTCCGGGCTCCTTTGCAGAATAGACCATCTGCCTTTCTTGCCAGGCAGCTCGTAAAAGGCGAGCACAGGCTTATCGTCGCTAACACCGTGACATCTGACTAGGTGGTAGAGTTTCGCAGCGACTCGCCCGGATTGGTACCACCGCCTTACCTATTACTGCCGCCATAACGTCATGACGTGTTCCGGTCCGGAGGGTAAGGTAGCCGGTAAACTTACTTTTGCTCGAGGCCTAACATCCTGACCTCAGGTTGGCAACGCATCATTAACATCTTTGGTGTCTCTAGGCGGCGTGAATTTCTTACCATCAGGAAATCCACCTGCTTGTTTGCCTTCCTATAACATAAAAAAAAGAAGTTTTTCAGAGGAACTAATGCGGTTGCGCCGACATATATATTAATAATTGAAGTATACAAAATAGTCGAATATATATCCTACTCATTTTGTCAAAGTCAACTAAAAAGAATTGTCAACTAATGGGTTGTTACTGGAGTATAAATATAAATCAAACTTTATTTTATTATTTTTTGTATATACTATTGTACTGTTTAACTGATTTTGATGTACTTTTTATTATATTGTCATGCAACTTTCATTAGGGTGGAGTTGTAAAATGCCTTAAATAATACGACATTAACATCGCTCACGCTGAAATGGCATCGTCAATAGTGGACTAGAAATGGACTACAATCACAAGAAAAGCCACATGCAAGAGCTAATCATTCTTAATTTAATCTATCCCTATCACCAAGGCCGGCTATTTACCATGATAAAAAAATGTACATCCTTAATATATTTTACCAAAAAAAACGATTCAAATGCAGAGGAAGACTGGTCGTTTATATTCTTCTATCCGTTTTTACCCTGTTCCCTGATTACCCTTTAAATGTTCTCATTTTATCTAACATAGGTATTCGTTTCCTCTCACGACTAGAGGGACTAAACGTTAAGTTTTAAATGGGACTAAACTAAGCTAAGACCAGAATAAAGGGTAAAATATAAACATATCTTTCTTTTTAAAAAGATGGAGTCATGGTGTCACATATCTATGATGTATATGGGTCACGATTATCTTTTACCATCAGAGATATTGTGTTCATACGCTCTCTTATAATATAAAAAAAAATTATTAAGAAACTAGCTGCGCCCCGCGGTTTCACCCGCGAAAGTCCCAATCCCGCAGGAACTCCGGGATAAAAAGTAGCCTATATGTTATTCTGGGTCTTCAGCTACCTACATACCAAATTTCATCGTAATCGGCTTTGTAGTTTTTGCGTGAAAGAGTAACAAACATCCATACATGCATACATACAAACTTTCGCATTTATAATATTAATAGGATAGGATTTATAAAAACTGAGAAAGTCTGAACGAAGTAATAAAAGTTATTTCATGAAGTGTCATCAACACCCAAAAGTCAAAAGTTTTGATCAGGTTCCCTGATGACCCTTTATATTCTCATTTTATCTTACGCATTACTTTCCTCGCATACAGAAGGACACACATCAAGCTCTCTCCTGGTAGCTTTTGTTCTCGAATCACAAAGTCTACTTTTCTTTATGGAAAACTGTGTCGCCTCCTGTACTTTGTACTTTCGATTATCTTGGTCTATATTTTTTTGGTATAACTTACACTTAGGTATTTTACAAAATATTCCCAACTCTTTAAATTAAAGAATCACTTAAAAATAACTTTTAAGATGATATTAAAAAATCAAGCTAATCAAGAATGAAAACCTTACAAGAAGATACGTGTCACGAAATTTTTACTTTTGCTGCCACGAATGTCCTGATAAATCTCTAATTCCTGGTCACACTACACATGAGTAAAAGTCAGCAATCCAGCCACAAAGGCAATTCCGGACAGTGAGATCCCGTGGGAGTGTTACGTCTAGATCGGGGTTCGATCAAACGAACACGCGAATGCTTTTTCAGGGAATAAAAACCAAGAGATATCATTTATTAACGACCAACACTTCATACTGCAGCTTTCACGAAGATTTAGATTATAGGCGTTTCTAAAGAATTGATTCTACCTGTATGGTATTTTGTAAGGTTTCCTAGGGTGTACAAGGGGCTACTTTATAGAACGTTACTTTATAGAAGCGAGAGATGGATATGTCATAAAAAACATGAAATTAGGATAATTCCATTTGAAGAGAGCGCTAAAGAAAACTGTTATGATATGGTCGCTGACGGCATTCGCACCACTCAAGAAAGAGAAGGAGAGGGGGGGTTGAAAGAGAAGCTCAAAAATAAGTAAAGTTGGTTCAGCTGTAACGTAGTGGGGGTGGCTTAGCTACCACCCACCACTATGTTAACAGAAAAATGAACAAACTGTTGGCATAAAAGAGAATCAAAAAAATGTAAACAAAAACATTATAGTAAAAGAAACACTAGTAAAATAAAGTCCATACAAAAAAGTCTGTGCACAAAAAGGTTCTGCCGTAAAAAGGAGGGTCGTGGGATACGGTGGTCTTGTTGACGGAACTCGAAAGACTGCTGCTGTAGTCTTCGGCGGTTGGGCTAGCGGGACCCTTTGGCGCCTTCCCTCAGCAGCCAGAAGCAGCAGTAGAAGAGGGCGGCTGGGAAGGCGGCCATAGAAGAACACCGGCGGGCAGCTTCCGCCGGTCTAGGGTCCTCCCACCACCGAGCAGCAGACACCAAGCAGCAAGCAGCAGTCATAGTAAGACGTTCCTTCGACTTATAGAATTAGAGCTCTGTAGTAGGATATTAGGAAGAATGTTAGGAAAGAAAGTAGACTGAGATTACTAGAAGTGGACCGTGTCAGAACATGTAGCAGACTGTCCTTTCGACTTAAATTTTGGTTCTACATTTTAAAAAAATTATATTAGAGAACATTTTTATTTTTTTAATACTGGCCAGTGCAGTTGCCAACTACAAAGGCCAGATTAGAAAATAATATTACACAGCACATATGAAAAAATAGGCAGATGAGATAGGGGAAAATTGAGAATACTAACATAAAATACGGATTTAAAAAATGTTGGATTCTGGGAAGACCGAGGCTTCCGCCTTCAAATCTCTCGGGTTTTATCCTAGAGAGGTCTCAATAATCTCCGAAACTTTTATTATAACACGATCTTCTTCACAATATATTTAGTTATCACTATAAAGTATAAAACAAAGTTGCTTTCTCTGTCCCTATGTCCCTTTGTATGCTTAAATCTTTAAAATTACGCAACGCATTTTGATGCTGTGTGTACTTAAAAAGATTTCAATTTTTGGGAAATAATTATAAGGAACTAAGATCGGCTGATAATCTCTCTTTGCGCGTGCCGACCCAAAACTATAATAATTATTACCATCTTTCTTTTACGTGCCAAGCTATTCGTCTTTTGAACTCACTGCCAACACAGATTAAAAAGGCTGAATCTATCAGGTCTTTTAGAAAATTATTAAAAAAAAAGTATTTAAATAAGCTTAGGGTAATATCCGTAGCATCGTGTTGTGCTTCTTTTTTTCTATTCCTTTATGCATGGTTATGCATTCATATATGTATGTATATTATTATCATACTATGTATTATTTATTTATTTATTTTATTATTACTTAATTGATAATATACGTATGATATCTGTATTTTTGTAATTTTATGCTTATTATTTGTATGTATATTAAATATAGTTTATTTAAAGTGTATGTTTTGTATGAAATAAAACATTATTTTTATTAGATTAACATAAGTTTCTTTTATGAAACCTTATCTTAGTTTTTAAATTACCTAAATTGTCCCCTTCACCCTAAGGTTGTCTGGCAAAGATCGCTCTGAAGCGATAAGACCGCCTTTGTGCACCTGAGTTAAATATTAATATAAGTGTAAGAGTGTGTATTTTTTTTTGTAAATTTTGGTGCATAATAAAGTGTATTCATTCATTCATGCTTTTTTTAATAGATAAAGTGATTGAAGTGGAAGGTTTATATGTATATTTTGTAAATGTGCAAAGTTGGGGCGGGCCGCTCCAAGTATAATCTAATAAAGACTTCCATGTTGGTTTCATATGAAAAATAGACCATTTGACTTTCCTATCTGGTAGCTCGTAAGCGAAGATAGGTTAAATGGGTAATTCTCAATAGGATTTCCAATGGTAGAGTGCTGTGTAGCAACTTGCCCGAATAGAGATTCAGCAGCTTATCTAACCTGCCGCCATAATTACCGTCATATTTCGTTTCGAAGTGTAATTGGGAGATCAGAAGATTTTTTTTCATAAAACTGAAAGGCAAATATAAAGGCGGATTTCCTAATGGTAACAAATTCACGCCATCTAGAAACACAAAAGGTAACAGTGCGTTGCCAACCTGAGGCCTAGATGTTAGGCTTCGAGCAAAAGTAAGTGTACCGGTTACCTTATCCTCCCAATCAGAAACCGTCAACAGCAAGCACTGACGTTACGGCGGCAGGAATACATAAAGTACCAATCCGGGCAAGTCGGTGCAAAACTCGACCTCCTAGTAAGATATTAAGGTGTTAGTGACGGTAATGACTGCTTTATTTACGAGCTGCCTGGCAGGAAGGCAGATAGTTTATTCTGCAAAGGAACCCGGACCAAAACGGCGAAAACATGTGTGACAGTGACGCATCTGTAACATCTATGTTTTCAGGCCACATTTAACTCTTACCATTGGAGAAGCCGTTTACTTTTCTGCTATTTAAGGTATAGAAAAAGATTTTCATTTCTACCATAATTTAAGCATATACATATTTAGACTTACACAGGGGGCTCAAAACGGAAATAACAATATAGATAACAACAAGTCACAAGTCATCGTGGATGGAAAGCCACATTTCCTCCACCTGATTGATGAGTCTACAATCCGTTTATCATCCAAAAATAACGGAAATGTTGTTAAAAGCCTACACAGGGGTTCTAAATGATGGAGTTTGTTGGATATAGCATTAGTTATTTGAAAGGTTTCAT
>NJDD01001360.1:88088-110403 GCA_002245505.1 Calephelis nemesis
GGTAGGTGCAATGCTGTCCACCAGCAGTGGTATTTTTGATAATGAACTGTTTCGCCTGTTAATAGCTGCCAGGTAGAATGGCAGATAGTCTACTTTACTCAGCGAACTCCAATACTGTGTGTTCACTATTTTTTTAAATAGTTCTAAATATTGTTATGCACGAGTAGGCAAACAGGTGGGAACAGATGATCCACTTGTATTCCTGGTCCGTAACTCAGTGGTCAACATAGTCATATTCCGTGCAGGTTCACTACCCTAGGTTACCCTAGGATAATGTAGAGTAAAATTTCGTCTCCAAAAGGGTCCAAGCCTTGTCGTGGCTGTGGAACTAAGTAACCGAGGTCAGGCAGGGTCCCTGTAAAACCAATTGGACCAGGGAGGCTGCTCTTCAATATCCCTCACCGACCAGAAGGCACACAAGGATCGGGCAAGGGCGCTGGGTCATTTGGCTATTTGGTTGGTGTGATAAGAATCGGTTAAGCTGTTACGTTAATAACAAATGCCGTGACACGAAAATTTTATATATGTAACAATATTAAAACGAAAACATTTTGTAGTTCCTATCATAGGAATTAAATCCAGAACCTTATGTGGTCAACGCCAACTCGGGATCATAGTATTGGAAGGCAAAGAAGACAGATCTCCTGATTAGACATTAAAATTCATTAGATGGAGTGAGTTTATTAGTTAGGTACTATTTCCCGCCAAACTGAAGCATAATAGTAGTGGGCATATAATGGCGGAAGAAACCACTGAACAAACCCTTACAAATGTAAAACGATCTCTTCACTTAAAAACGTAGAAAAACTCACGTGTTTACAAAAGATCTTGTAACCAACACGTGGAAATGCGAGCAAACTTCTTTGTCGTGGAAATAAATAAAAACCTTTTCTAAACTTAAAAACTCCTCACTAATTCCTTTATTAAATTTTAAGATAAAATATTTTAATTCCCTGAAATAAGCGTTCATTTTGAGCAGACTAAATTAATAAAGAGTGACGAGCGACTCGTAAAATTAAGCTTGTTTCGTGCCAAATTCTGTAGGGGTTTGAAGCAACGCTTTGTTTTAATACTACCAACTTACCCGCGACTTTGTCAGCGTATAAAAGAATTTCATTTGAACTGTCACCCCCCATTAAAATCTTTTGTGGCTTTTTAAAAAATGAAACATGAAAATGTACGCATTCGTAATAGGAAGGTCCGAGAAAGAGTGGGATTGAAATAAAGTGTTGGTGTTAAAATGCCTATCTCTGCCTGACGCCGTAAGGGACTTGGCGTGAAGATATGTATGTATGTATTTTTGTAAAAAGAGTAGCCTGTATTTGAACTCGAGTCTCTAACTATATGCATGCCAAATTTGATAGTCAAGTGGTTTGGTTAGAGACTTATACAGACAAACACATAGACAGAAAGACAAGCAGCCGGACAGACAGATAGATTTTCGTTTTGTTTTATTACTTAATGTTGTCTTCATCTACGCCCATGTGTGAACATTATTTAACACTGAACACTCATGTAGATATCAGGATAAAAAGTAGCCTATGTCACTTTTCAGTTTTCAGTTAATTCCCCGTGTTGGTCCGGGCTCCTTTGCAGAATAGACCATCTGCCTTTCTTGCCAGACAGCTCGTAAAAGGCGAGCATAGGCTTATCATCACTAACACCGTGACATCTGACTAGGTGGTAGAGTTTCGCAGCGACTCGCCCGGATTGGTACCACCGCCTAACTTATTCCTGCCGCCATAACGTCATGACGTGTTCCGGTTCGAAGGGTAAGGTAGCCGGTAAACTTACTTTTGCTCGACCTCAGGTTGGCAATGCACCATTACCATCTTTGGTGTCTCTAGGCGGTGTGAATTTCTTACCACCAGGAAATCCGTCTGCTTGTTTGCCTTCCTATAACATAAAAAAAAAATATCTATCAATGGGTAATTGGGTATAGTAGGGTAAATTTATTATTGGGTTAAATATATGAAGTATTAACCAAAGTTGGGAACTAAACCAGAGTTAAGTATTTAACCCAGGAATATTTGAAATTTAACCCAGAAACGTACACGTGGTGTGACGACTTTCGACAGTTGACGTAAAAGCCGTCAATACGCTAACTGTTTATATTCGTAGCGATCTTCTACATAATATGGTTACGAGATGCTACGTGAATCGTTACCACATTCCATTTCTTTGTTACTAACTCCGTAACAATAACTAAGTGTTAAGGTTATTCTTATAATTATAATCTACATTTTATGTTATAACTGTTGAACTTAGTCTTAGAAAACTTTCTTCAAAATCAGAGATATCTTCATGGGAGCAAATATACACGACGATGATGATGTTCGTTCAATAAAACAATTGAGAATTATAAATTAAATAAATGTAATTAAATATAAATACTATTACTATTATACTACTTTACATTGCTATACTATTCATCATAGGCAAATGTTAAAACTTCATCCTAAATATTTTCAAAAACAATTAAAAAGAGGTAACAACAGTTTAGGGATGATGTACAATCGGCGACCTTATCTTGTGAAAATATTTGCTATAGCCAATCCTAGCGAGAAAACGTAAACATAAATTTAAGTACTGCGTAGGGATCCACCGCCTCACGTATTCCTGCCACAATAATGACTCAGACATATTCCGGTTTGCTGAGTAGAGTGGCAGGGAGACCTACACAACAGGCATCACGGTCATAGGATAGCGACACACCTACAAGATCCATGGTGTCTATATAATGTTAGTCATGTCTATAAGGTTATATATATTATAGTTATGTCTATAAGGTTATCTACCGCCAGGAGAGCTGTCTGCTTATTAGTTGAATATAAAGAAAAATCTGGCCGAGTTGGTAATCGAACCCGAGTCTCTTGGTTGATTGGTGGTGGGAAGCGTGTACGATATTCCTTCTACCAACGATGTGGTCCATATGCCAAAAAATATTTGGATCCAACGAGTACTTTGCAGATTTACTTCCAGGACGTCATAATTGTAGTGCCCTCTTGTAACCCAAATATCTTCGAATCGCTAAAGAATATTTCTTTTTTATTTAGTAAAAGGCAGTATAATTTCACAGAACGAGTGAAAAAGAGATAAATACTTAATAACGTATAGTGTGACAGAGATAGTTGTCATCTTAGATAACGAAGCACTTTGGTTCTCATGTTGTTGAGTTTAAAAGAATTTAAAAGAAAATGCTAGCTGAAGCTAGACTTGGATTTGCTTTTACGTTAGACTTGAATTTTATTTACTTTTGGATGCTCAAACGCTTGGCGTTTGGTTTGTGATTTACACATGTCAATGTTAACCCAGTCTCTGATCCAAAAGTGCAAATTATACGCAAATGCAATATTATTTTTAATTTCAGGGAAAATACACATATAACATATGATACATAAATACAACACTCTTAAACACAACTTAAGTAAACCTATTATGTGTTGTAATAACATCTATATATAAACTAATACGAGTATATAAATAAATCCCAGTTCGCAAAATCGGTCCGTCCGTTCAGGCTCATGGCCTGGACCTGGATGGACCGATTTGCTTATTAATTTGTAGTTTTGTTAGTTATTGTCGGAAGGTTTATAGGAAAATCAAATATTTAAAACTTTAAGGGAAAATAGAAAAAGAATATTTATTTTTTTCCCACATAGATTGTAGCTATGAATGTCAAGTAACACGAAGTTCGCCAAGTCGGCTAGTAATTTATAAAATTAAAAACCATATTAGTAAATACTGACGTCTTTGTCATGTATATGCTTCGATTCCGTACAATGCTGTACTTCTGTAACTAAAAGTGTACGGTTTTTGCAATAATTTCTTTATCGGTGCTACACAGAAAGTACCCTATAGGTTTTGATTCCTTTGCAATCATTGTGATCTTTTGATTGTGCATGATTAGAAGTTTGATTTTTTACGGCTCCTAAGAAACAATGGACCTGAGCATTTGAAATAAAGTTCGGATTTATACCTTAAGTTTTCGTTGATAGGCGGACGGACAACAAAATGATCCTCTAACGGCCAATGTTAATAATGTCTCTCTAAAGATGGATTTCAAGCAATCTAGATAGCTGCGTATCCGACGGCCTATCCTATACTTAATTGTTATATTTATCCTGTCCACAGATATGTTATTGGCAAGCGATAACATAAAAATGGATCAAAATATCAATCTTGGACAGCAAGTTTTGGATTAGGATTGATTATTAATATTGGCTCTAAGAGATCCGTTTTTTCCGTACGAGGCAAGGAACCCTAAAAATTAATAAGCTACCTTAAAGAATTTATTGAAAAATTTAAAAAGATTGCATTTTTAAACCCCGTCGGAAAAAAATATTTAAAATTTTACCTGTCTGTGTGTGTCTATGGCATCATAACTTGTGAACGGATGGACCGATTCTGATGCGGATTATTTCGTTTTAAATCTGACGTAACGAGATGATTTAGACTACATTACATTTAGGTTTTCCAAGGGGATATTAATTTTTTTTAATTTTATTCTTATATTTAGTTTTCTTACGCAATGGAGACGCAAAGTCATTTTGCAACATTACCTTAAGTGCAAGTCAACCAGACTCTCTACTCTGTTCCAGAACACACAACAAACACTGTCATGACTTCAGCAGAAATAGGTAAGGGTGGACGGTGGGGAAGGTTCTGCACAACAGCCTTCTACCAGCGTTCTCAATGACCCATTGTACTATCCTCGCCTCTTGTAATCTACCAGACAGAGAGCAGACATATTTATTATATACAGACAAATATG
This sequence comes from Calephelis nemesis, assembly GCA_002245505.1. Lineage (NCBI taxonomy): Eukaryota > Metazoa > Arthropoda > Insecta > Lepidoptera > Riodinidae > Calephelis > Calephelis nemesis. The sequence goes on from NJDD01001360.1 coordinate 92,863, forward strand.
TCTAAATTTAATTATAATAAAAAAAAGTTTATTCAAAATCGGTTTAGTTGGAGATATCTTCGATATTATATAAAATCTTGATGAATTTATGGGGCAGTTGAAACTGCACGCTTAAACTTATCTGAATATAGTATACTATCTAATATTCATAATGCAGAAAGCTTTCTAAGCTCAAAACCCAAGGGAAGAACTGCATACCAGTATAATAATAAATGCATCAGAAATTGCGTGACAAAGCTTAAACATTATTTCATTAAACCAAAGTCACTTTAATTATTGGTTTTCAAAAGGAAACAATGAAAGTAATTACAGTATCTACCCAATTGGGGACTTTTAAATGAATATCAAACTTAGCTCGACCAATTAAGGCTACAGTTTGATCAGCAATATTTAATTGGGGTAAAACAATAGACAAGTGTCTGTCTGTTAGTTCATTAAGCAAGCAATCAAAACTCGAAAACGGCTGATGAATTTGTGAAAACCGCTGGGTGCCTTGATTAGAACGTTCTGGTGTGAAGTGACCATGGTTTTTCATTTTTAAAAACTTTTATTTTTAGTTTTTTTGAAAGTATTGGAAAGCAAAGAAGCAGATGGATTGCCTAATTTAAAGAAACACGTTGTCTATTGACACCAAAGATGTTAATGTTTTTTTTATTTTTTAATGGAGGCCGACATGGAAGCTGTAATTTCAGAGGTTTGTTGTATAAATAAATATCTAGTTGGTCAAGAAGGGTTTTTTAATAATTATTGATTGAAGAAAATTAATTTTTTTTACTAAGTTTTTTTTATTATGACACATACCTATCTTAAAGAATAAATTGGAAGTTAAGTATCTCAATCTATATTACTCACATTTTAGATGTTATGTATATTATGCACGTACCTGTTGTGTATGTATATGTAATTTATATAACCTGCTCGTAGCTATTTAGCTTTCCAGCAGAAGTCCCTTAAAGTGTCGGAATAACAAGTAACCTCTTCTTGACTAAGGCATAACCGATTCTCTGCTTTTTTACGTACAATATTAGTCCCTAATTTTTGGTAAAATAAAATATTACGTATGTTACTTGATATATTAGATACGTAAATATGAAGTCGGTAGCTTTATTTTTATGAACCCACTTTATGGTTATAATTCTATTATACATAGTATCTCTAAGCACTATGTCAATAATAAACTGTTAGAATGATAATTATTGTTAAGTTTATTCTGTGATGTAAATGTTTGTGTATGGACAACATTATTTATGTAAGTAACATTAGTACGATGGCTTACTTACAAAATAAATATAATTTGAACTTTGAGTTGAGTTTCAGCCATTTCAATAGAAAACGTAACGTACATACAAATTTAGAATATTTTTCAATTGATATAATAATCAAATAATATTAGTTGGGATATGTCATATGTCAACTACGAGATACTCATTTTATTTTTTTGGGGTCAAAAAGGGTCAGTGCAAACCCAATTATATTTTCAATGTAGGTCAGCCAACATATCTCTTTCGGTTTTATATGTGCAGAATATTGATAATGTAATATGATATACGGCACGCGCGCGTTTTTCAATCTGCCCTCCATTGCCGGAGTCAACACCAATGATTGATCGTGCAGTTTATGTATAATTAATTGGAAAAGTATAAAATGACGTCATAATGAAATGCGACGTCAGAATTATATATCGACCAGGAAACGTTGACCAATTAATGTAACATTAACCAGTGCTTCTTTTATGGTTGTATCCTTGTTTCGTGTATTTATCAAATAATAATTAAAATTTAATGATGTTAGTGGAGTTAGGAACAATTACAGATTTTCTTTTACTTGAAAATTTAGTTTAATGAAACATTAAATTATGTTATTAAACTATTAAATAGCCTTAGTGGTCCAATTGTCTGATTTGTCTTCATGTGGTGCCGGGTTCAATACCCAGGTTAATTAATAAAAATGAAATGTGTCATAATAACAAATTTCGAATAAAGTTGGTCTGGATTGGATTCATATTCCAGATGACGATAGGCTTGCCGCCTATCATATTGAGGGATTTCATGTCTTTGGCTAGTCGTGGGTGTCCTGGTTATACCTTTGTGTACCTTATCGAGAAAACATGCCTAAAAGTGCCGTTTTATAAAAGTAATTCTTCTCATAATACACAATTGATTGTTTAATGAAGAACATAAATAGTAGGTAGGCAGAGGTGCAACCAGGACAGCCATGATCAGCCAAAGGTACTTAATCGATAGTCCCACAATGTGCTAGGTGGTGAAAAAAACCTATCGCTAACCGTGCACTTATCCAATATTAGGTAGCGTTGTTTCTTTGTTATTTGAAATTTTAAAGCAACGTTTTGAGTTGCGCGAATCGAACCTGAGACACGATCTCACTAATACCAACATCGAGCCATTAGACCAAAAAACTGATTTAATAATAATAAACTTGACAAAACATAATAATTAGCACGTAAGTTGAAAGAACCCACCCTTTTCGATAGTCCTTTGTTTCAAGGTTTATAAAAACAAAAATGTAATGTGGTAAAACCAACTAAAAGAGGTGCTAATTGAAGTTCCGGCCATTGTAAGGTTGGTTTATTCTTTTGTTATATAAAACTAGCCGTTTCCCTCGGTTTGACCCGTTTTAAAACGACATCTAACGCTTGTTAGGTTTCAAAATTAGGTTATGTTATACAAGAATATTGACAAACAGACTGAATTATGCGTTGTCTCTATATACAAGATTTATGACTAAAGGTGAGATTTTAAGTTATTTTTGTAGGAAAGGTAACCAGCTACTTAACCTTACCCTTAAAACTCTTTAAACTAGACTAGAATAGTGATAAGCACTGACGTCATGAAGACAGGATTAAAAAAGCGAATGATACTAATATAAATTAGAATCGGTAGACTACCACCTAGTAAAATTTTGAAAATTCTGAACGAATTTTTAAATCCGGTGGATTTTTTTATGATATTAAAAGGCAAACAAGCAGACGGATTTCCTGATGGTAAGAAATTCACGTCGCTAAGAGACACCTAAGGTGGTAATGTTGCGCTGCCAACCTGAGGCGGGGATATTAGGCTTCGAGCAAAAGTAAATTTACCGGCTACCTTACCTTCCTAATCGGAACACGTCAACGGCAAGCATGATGTTATGGAGTCAAGAATAGGAAAAGCGGTGGTGCCAATCCGGGAAAATCGCTGCGAAACTCTACCAACTGGTCAGATGTCTCGGTGTTTGTGATGGTAATATTAAACCTATCCTCGTCTTTTACGAGTTTTATTTTACGAGTCTTTAGTTTAGTCTATATTAATTTAGGAACAAAATAAAAAATGCAGTGACAAATTTAATCATTTTATTATTGCAGTTGTAGCATGTGATGTCATTATCTAAGGAATAAGTTTTTCTAGTACATTTTCGATGACGTACTACTGAGATCAGTACGCACTCTCTCACTTAGTCCCAAGGTAGGTAGTTTTTGCTTAGTATTAAATTAAGAATCAAAGAAGTACAAGTAAAAAGTATTTAAAGCAAGGGTGAATCTCTTTCCCTTCTAACTTTTTTCAGTAGTGGAAGAGAGCTGTCCAGCAACTCGTCCGCGTAGAGATTTACACCGCTTTACTTATTCTTTCCGCCAGAATGACGATGTCATGTTCCAATCTCAAGGGTATTGTAGCTGGTAACTTGCACAATTAGGCTAAAATCCCTGGGACAGGAAGACCACGCTAGTACTCGTATCTTACTATCAGAAGACGAGCGTATTTTTACACACCTCTCACATTAAAAAACCTCCTTAAAAAACTTAGTACCAAATTAAGTTTTGACCCTAACATGTCTATTCGTCAGATGAGTTCTATATTATTGTGCTCGAGTATGTATGTTAATATTATAAATGCGAAAGTGTTTTTGTTTGTTTGTGTGTGGAAATAGTTATAAAGCTGGAGAATGATTAAACTTCATTAATCTCATTATCTAATTGAGTTCTGACAGTAAAGTTAAATAACTCTTTTACGTGGATGAAGCCACGAGCAACATCTAGTATAACGTAACAATAAAAAAATATGTTTTTTTTATAATATTGGAAGGCAAATCAGCAGACGGAATTCCTAATAGTAAGAAATTCACTCCGCTTAGGAACATTAAAGGTGGTAATGGTATGATATCGACCTGAGGTTATGATGTTAAGCCTAGAGCACTTACTTAATTTAAGTTACTTTAAGTTTACCGGCTACCTTATCTTCCGGACAGGAAAACTTTAATGGCAAGCACTGACGTTATGGTGCCAGGAATAAAAAAGGCGGTGGTATCAATCTGCAAAATTCTACCATATAGTAAATATATGTATGTAGTATAAATAAATACCGTTTCGATTACGTCAGATATTGAACAAAAAAAACCTAATTGAAATCGGTCCATCCATTCAAAGGTTATGATGTCAGAGATATACAGACACACATAAATTCACTTAGATAATTCAATCTTAAAAAACACCTCTTTTACGTCGAGGAGTAATAAATAACACAAAATTTTAGTTTTTATTATAAATAATTTATTCTCAGCAAGTCAGACCGCTGTTAACGATATGCTGAATAAGAAAAATGTCTTGAGATTACATCTTGAATACTAATCTGCTGCTTTGTTACAAATCCTAAGAGATATCTCAGAAGCTAGAGGCTTGTACTGTGGTTAATAATTAACAATGTCAAGAGATAATGGAATAATTGTTTTATTTCCGTAAAGATATCTCCGCTTTTGAAAATCGATTTTTTATTTTTTTTAAGTTAGTTGACACTTTTAATTGTATGGAAGCGAGAGTTGGGTAAGTCAGAAAAAGTGTGAAAATAGGATAAATGCGGTCAAACTGAAAGTGCTACGGAAAATCTGTGGTGTAACGCTCGCTGCCCGCATTCGTAACAGTGAGATCCGAGAAAGAGTGGGATTGAAAGAAAGTACTGATGTTAAAATGCGAAATCGCATGTTCCGCAGGTTCGTCATGTGGAAAGAGTGACAGATGAAAGATTGACAAAGTAGATATACAATGTGGATGGATGTAGGTACTCGCGAGACCAAGGTTAACATTTCAGGATAAGATCATACGGATATCATCTGAGGGTGGTGTCAAGAGTTTCCGAAACCGGCGTGTTTGTATGAAAAGGGTAATGAATGTGAAGGAAGCCAGACACGTTTGTCAGGATCGTGAGGTCTGGCACTCGATATTCTCTGCCTACCCCAAAACGGACTTGGCGTGAAGATGTGTATGTATGTATGTATGTATGTGCCTAATTTTTAAAATTGAATGTGTTTGCAATAACGGCTGTTAGATACGTGAAAGGACGCGTAAAACGCGTAAAATAAAAGAACTATAAGTGAAATCAAAGTATAGGCTTTGTTACGAAAGTGCTATTAGAAGAATTAGGCTGACGCCTAGTAAAAACGTAATCCACCTTTTCTATGCTGTGGTTACAAACAGATGAACTGACGATACATAAAAAAAGGTATTTTGTTTTCTGAAATGAATCTTTGAATGAAATGATTCGATGTTGTAATACTGAAATGGCTTATAATAAAGCTGAAAAGTTTTTATTTGTTCCTACTTTGACTATGACTTTGGCACAGATACGCGACGACCCCATCGCTTGTTAGTAAATTAACATAGTACTTAGATTGCTGGATAATACTTTTATTTTAGCCAAACCACGCCTTAGAATTGGTAGTATAGTCCTGTATGGCTAACTGAGATTGGTTCAACAATTTTGACTATTCCTGTCCTCATAACATTATTATTTTACATTTTCTTGTACTGTTTTAGGGTGGCTAAAACTTGCTTAAGGAATAGGCTCAAAATATGTGAGTTAGGAACGCACCACCACCACCTTTAGGTATACAACCTACGTATATGTCGGCGTCGTTACCATCAGTGTATTCTTGGCACATCGCAAAATAAATCCAGTCTTAGTCTCTAGTCTCAGTCTTAGTTAATTTCCAATTGTACAATTTCTTGCACGAATAATGTTCACATTTTAAAAAGTCAAAGAAATTTGTCCCTCCGTTTATGTCATCAGCATTTATATAGGAACTGTCATAACACATAACAAATTAATAACTACTATATTCTTAATACAAAACAAATGTGAAAATATTTAAAACTATTATAATCATTTTATTTACATTAAAAATATAAAAACACGTTTTTAGTTGTATTCTACTCAATTGTCGCCTCTGTGGTCTAGCGGTCCGGGTGTTGGATTTGACTGCATGAGGTCCCGGGTTCGAATCCCGGGTCGGCCAACAAAAAGAAAAATTGGATTTTTCCAATTTTCTAATAAAAAAAATGTTGGTCAGGATTGGAAATGTGCCCGGTTGACGATAGGCTTGCCACCTATCACATTGTGGGACTTAGTGTCTTCGGCTAGTCGTGGGTGCCCTGGTTGTGCCTCTGCCTACCTCTTCGGGGATATGGGCGTGAAGATACTTTTTTTTTCTACTCAATTAATTGTAATTTTTTCATTTAGATATTTAAAAAGCTATTAAATTAAAGTAAATTTTGAAAACTAAATCATTGTACTCGTATTTTACATAAATTAAATTAGTATATATTGGTCATTCATTTTCATGACTTAAAATATATCCTTCTTTATTTATGACTTTAAAAATAAGAGAAGCGCACCTACATATTTCAGGAATGTGATTAGGAAATTGATTTCACCGTTTATCTTCTAAATAGTAAAAAAATATTTTGTCCCCAAAAAACCGGTGGTAGTGGTCACCTCAGTTTTAGTTCGTGACGCGATCACTTAGTTCCCAGTAATGTAATCCACGACGCGTGACAAGGAACCAGCCAAAGGCAATCTCCACAATACAATTTCTGCCTTTATTAATATTTCCGATCAAAAACTATGGTGGAGTCATATTTCAACTGACGCATTGTGAGGAATCGTGTCAAAATAGAAAGGCTATTCATTTTTAGCTCTGTTCGAAGTATTGCTTGAGGCTATTTTGGCCTCAACTTTTGAGTTTTGCTGAAAATTCTAAGAAAATTAAGAAATACTTGTCGCTTAAAAGTAACAATACAATAAGGTCACTCAATGCTCATTTTCAAAATGCCGTCTTTACTAATCTAATCTATTACTAATACTAATCTAATCTTTCCAATAAAAAAAATTGTGGAGTTAAACTTGAAATGACCTAATTCAAGAATAAAATAGTTTTTAAACGTAATGTCTATTTCCTTTTAGTTCTGTTCGTTTTAACACTTGAAGGCATTTCACTTTATTTCGAAGTTAAAATTGGTTCAACTAGCTCAAAGCTAACTTTTCAATAAAATAGTTTAAAGCTTTCAAACAAATGAAATGAAAGGTTTTTTTTTCAGCCATATTTTTGCAATCATCTGGACTAATTAATTTGAGTGTAGCGTGTGTGGTCTAGCGGTCCAGGTGTTGGATTTTACTACTTGAGGCCTCGAGTTCGATTCCCGGGTCGAGCAACAAAAAGAAAATTTGGTTTTTTCAACTTTCTAAAAAAATGGTGTTCGGGATTAGATATGTGCCCCGTTAGCGTAAGTCACATTGTGGGACTTAGTGTCTTCGGCTAGTCGTGGGTGCCCCTTTGCCTACCTCTTCGGGGATATGGAAGATATTTACATTTACATAGTAATATTACAAATGTTAATTTTCATCTACAGTTATTCTTGGTGGATTCTTTCAAGTTTCAACCGTACTATGTATTTGTATCATTTCTGCGTGTGGAGATAGATATAAGGCTGCAGAATATTATAGAGTTTTTTATTCCTATGTCTGTACAGGTTCCTGCGGTAAAGCTAAATAACTTTCATACTTAACCGCGGCAACGTGAAGTTGCAATAAAAATTATGTTAGATTGCGTATCGCAAAATGGCGAAAATAAATAAATTTATCTGGAAAATTACACAAATTAATCGAACCTATAAGTACGAAAGTTTTATGCTCGTGTTCGTCAATATCACCAATACTTAATAATTTTAGTAAAATTGCATAAAAATGACTTAGATTTCAATATGTATTTAAGTCATCTATATACACAAAAATGGGTATTTTCATCGACTTCCCTGAATTTTCATTTTCTGATCCTGACTCGGTGGCAAACCTTAGAAACTTTAGAAGTACACTAATTTAAATAAAAACAAAATAAAGTCGGTTCAAAAATGACGAATATAACTAAATACAGAATTCGATACAGGAGGATCATTTAGTCAAAAACGTATCGGGAATGTATTCTTCGTAACGTTCCAAATTCAAATTTTTTTTCGTTGTTGTTAGATTGGCACAACTGTTTTCCATTTTGGCGCGAAGTTTGAGTTGCATCTGTCATTTATAGTCAATACAGTTCTGTATTTAGTTATGTCATACTCGGACTTAGTGTGTGTTGGTTTCATATTCAATTTCATAATGGACAACATCGAACATAGAGTTTGCCTTAAACATTGTATCGCCAATGGAATTTCATGTTCGGAGTCAATTAAAAATATTACAGAAGGTATAAGATGAATCGACTTATCATAAACTCGAGCTTATGAATGGTACAAAGCGTTCGAGAAATGAAAGATTTACCTCTATCTGGTAGGCTATCCACGTTTGCAAATAAATTTAATGTCGCAAAGTAAGAAAACAGTGACTGAAAATCCACATTCAATTTTGAAAGAGATAGCCGCCGAAGTTTTTGTATCTCACGAGTTGATCCGTATCATTTTAACTAATCATTTGGGTATGAAACATGTCGCCTCTCAACTGGACTTAAAAGACCCGAATTTTCTTCAAATACTCAATCGCAATGAGAGTCGATGAGGACATGCTACGATGAAGGAGTTCATTCCGTTTCAACATTCATAAAGCGCAATGTCACTGGTGACGAGACGTGGGTTTACGAGTTTGACATGCAAAGTAGTCAACAAGCGCTATAGCGGCATCTTCCAACCAAATCAAAATCGAAAAAACCAAGCCAAAATCGATCAAAAGTCAAAGCGAAACCTCTTTTCAGTATGGAAATTTGTGGAAAGAAAATTATTGGATTTTGCACCACGATAAGTAGCCTTTGCACAAGGCCATCATTGTGAATGAATTTTGGACCAAAAAACTCAACAAATATTATCGAACAATCACCATATTCACCAGATATGGCTTCTTTTTTTTAAACTCAAATTACCATTTTGTGGCACTCGTTCTCAATCGGTAGTAGGCATAAAAAATGCGACAAGAACTGAACTTAATTCCGGAAGCAGCGTTTGGAAGTCATCGTTACTGTAAATCAGGTCTGTAAGCTTTGAAGGTGATAAAAAAAATTTGATGAATAACAAACAGTTTGTATATTATTGATCTTTTTCCGGTACTTTCTTGACACAGCAGTATAATCTCCTCTTTTTTAAAAGTCGGTTAGAACACTTAAATAGATACCTAAAAAAACATTTTTTTATGAATAGCCAATCCTAGAAATACAGGCATCTGGATGTTCTTCGCACAAATGCTTGTTCCCGTTGGAAGTCGAACCTACATATTTTTAGCTACTGTGTAGGCAAAGGGAATCTAATGCCAAATGTCATGAACCTCGCAGAACCTCCTAGCTCCACATTCATTACACTTTTTTTACAAACACATCAGTTTCGGAGACTCTTGACCACCCGCATACAACCAGAGCGATTTGACTTTAGTCCCTGGGTACCTACGTCTATCTACATTCGCATTGTATATCTGCTTTTTCAATCGTTCATATATCATTATTGACATATCATATTATATCATTATAACCAACGGAGATTGTCCTTTTTCATTTTAACACCAACACTTTTTTAAATCTCACTCTTTCTGTGATCTCACTTTTACGGATGTGCTCAGCGAGCGTTACTTGACAAAATTTTCGTAGCGCTCTTGTTTCGACTACACGTATTCTACCTTCAAGATTTTTCTGAGATACCCAACCTTTGCTTCCATAGTATGTATTCCATAGGAAAAGCACAGAATGTCAAAGTGCAAAGTGAGTCTAGCACCCTGACTTAAAACCTTTCTTCATCTTATATATACTTCAAAGAAGTAACTGTTTAAATCATTCATTCTACCAACAATAGAAGTATCTTTTTATTAAAATCAACGAAACAAATACCAATTTTAATTAACGACACTTAACAAATCCAAGCTAGGTTTAACTTGACAGCTGTCATTTGTCTTTCAAACGCATCTTTTGACGGCAACACTCTAGCCAATCAGAGGCGTCGAGTGATCTGTCAAATCGTTCGGATGCACATGCTGCTTACAGTCTAAATATAAAACCTCCTTAGAGCCAATATGGTTCGTTTTTCTATAATCTGTGGTATACTTGAGCAAAAATAAGTTTGCTCCTTCTTTAATTATCGCTAATTACTATCATGTCGGGAGTTTTGTTATTTTTTCTCGTTGCTGTCAACAGCGTGGCGGTTATGATGGATTGACAAACTTTGTCGTGTCTTGTAGATTGTTTGATCTATATTTACTTGTACATGTTTTTTAGCTTCAAGCTTTGGGAACTATTTGTTTTTCTTTTTTTAGGTATAGGTAGACCATGAAGCTATATTACCACTGGAGGTTACACTTATAACAAAGACCTGAAGTAATATCATTTCCAAATATTACTGACTCACTTATTGAAGTGATTGTACATTGGTACAGACTCTCTGTCTGAGAGTTTTGTGGTGTCAATTAACAAAGTCAAAACGAACAAGAGGTCGGTTCATCAAAGAGAGTAAGTAATATCTGGAAGTGACATCAGGCCTTGGTTAGGAGTACCTCCAGTAGTAACATAGCTTCATGAGGTAGACGAACAAGAATACGGATTTCCTGATGGTAAAAAATGAAAATCTCTCAAACCCATTTCGCAAGTAAACTTGCTGGGTACCCTCCTCTCTAGAAACGACAGGGTTATTTAAGACGGAAATATCAAATCGGGCACTTGTTACAGGACTCTGCCACATATATATTATATACATGCATTATGTATACATAATATTATTCATTTTACTAAATTATTGTAATATCGAGAGGTATCGTTACATCTATTCTAGTCTATTTAAGTAATGTTATTGAAACAGCACGGTTATTTGCTGGTGATTGGTAATTAAGGATGAATTTGGGCAAGTATTGTTTGGCACCAACACTGACCAAGTAGGAGAAAAAAATCTACAATTTATACCTAAGTTACTAAACAAGCAGGCGACTGTTTCCTTTCCTGATGGAAGTGGCAGCAGTCGCTTATAGACAGCAGGGATGTTACTAGCAAGGCTTGGAACCGATACTTAAGTACAGGTACTTAGCGGTTTTTGCCAGTTCTCATCATCCCGACTCCGCACCGATACCTAGAAAGTATCTGTACCAATAGCGATATTTATCTGTACCTCATTGTGTCTGAATAATATACCCGTTAAATATGAGTGTTACGTTTTGATTTGTAGGTGCCAGTAGTAGTAGTCTTCGACTGAAGAAAAACTGTTACTTATATTGACAGGCACCGGTGATACCACCAGTACCGATATTAAACCCTTCAACCAATAGTATTAAGTCGGGTACCAGTACTAACGATAGAGGTAACAAATCACGTATTATATTTTTTTTTTATTATAATACTCATATATAGCTTCTTTAGAAGATTTTTCTTTTGATTTTATGTACAATATAAAATATATTTGTAATAAGTAAACTGTTCTGTGAACGAGGTTTAAGTTAAATTAAGTTGCAAACAGGAATAAAGGTTGCCTCGATACAGGCTTGCCTAGTGAGGCCACCAACAGATATTTATTGTAATTGTTAATAATGTAATCTGTAAAATAAAGATATTTTTCATTTTCATTTCATTGGTATCGCACCAAGATCGATTCTACCCGTTTCCAAAAAATACCACTATTTCAAGCCTTGTTTACTGTGTCTATTTGAATAACCGCCTACTCATAGATTATCCAGGTTATTTTCCAAATACAAAAAATACTTCCAATACTTAGATTTATTAAAAAATGTTAATAATTAAAAAAAACCTTAATTAAGCTGTTTCAATCATGCTTAATCTTGTTGCAAATCAAACCAAAACCTGTATCGTAACTCAAAATTGAAGTTCCCATTTTCAAGACCAAGTTCTATCTTAAAAACTATAATTTTAAAGGACACAAACGTTTGAAGAAGGTCGAAGAGATCGAAGGGCTTGAAGAGGATTTCAAAGTGTAGATTGGAAGGGTCAGAACTTTGATAATAAAAGGTACCACTGGATCTGTCCTTTTGCATAATAAATTTACAAACAGTGATTTTATAGTGGTTGCTGAGTGTTATTAATATAATTGTCAAGTTTATAATTATAATCGCCTTTGTGCTCTAATGATCCAGTTTTGATGAAAACTTCATGAGGTTCTTGGTATATTCTCACAAATTTATAATTTCAGTTTTCTAATAAAAGACGGTGCTCGAGGTTGGATAAGTGACCGGTTGACTATAGTTTTGCCATCTCATGATCATCAGATTGTGGGCCTAAGTAACTTCGGTTGATTGCAGGTGCCCTAGTTATACCGCTGCCTACCTATAGTTATTCCTCTGATTTTACTTTCTTATTTTATGGTGGTCATAAAATAGGTTATTTGTAGGGTTCTGCAATGATTCGCAAATTGGTAGAAACAATATGCTTTGCCTATTTCTGCATGCACAGCGTCAGTATTTGCCACGGTTGGATTCAGGTTTACTGGGAAGGGCAGTAAACTTGAAAGAAAGGGCTTAAAGTTACATAGTGTCTGTATATTTATACTGCATTCGGAGTTTAGTACAGAACTCCGTTTCGTAAATATTTCGAACTCCGTACATTCATAAAAGTCTATGAACCTACATACGTCAGGCATTTTTATAAAGAATTCATGTGAATATTTGGTTTGGAGAGAAATCGAAACGGAATTCTGTAACAAAATTTACAATCGATCGATACCGGTCGCAGTGATCCTTACTGTACCGGTACCTCAGGCCGTCAACCCACCATTAACATCCACAGCGCTATTTCTTAGCACCACAAAATCGATCTACTCGTTTGCTGAATCTGAAGAGATGCACCTCTTCTCAGTTTGTCGACAGACTTTCACCACAAAGAAAAGATGACGTGGGTATCAAACGCGGTAGTGTTTCATTGAACTAAATAGTTCTATCTCATTAGTTTCTATTACATACAATATACATTATTAGATATCTTAACGCCAAGTCTCTTGCGAAATAGGAAGAGAGTATTTAGTGCCAAATATACCACAATATGCAGACTTAAATATTCTTTTCTCAACAGTTAACACTCTACACTTAAACACTCTTTTCATTTGGTTTCACATACCCGGTTTCAGATAATCTTTTCAATGCTCAAATATTTTAATAATTATTATTGTTTTCGATATTTGACTTTGATTCAGCCTGATTTAAAATAAGGTATGTTTCATCAAAATTTGTCTTTTTATAGTAATTATAAATTTAATTAAATTAAAATTAAAACTAAATAATTTTTGCCCTATTGCAAAAAAAACGCTTTTGAAATAATTATATTATATAACTTTAATATTCAAATGCCTTGACAGTTTTTTTAAGATCTAAGTATACATTGGGATAGACAGTGAAAAGTGACTTTGTTTTATACTACGTAGTGATGTTATGTTTTCACAATCCTATTAATATTATAAATGCGAAAGTTTGTATGTATGGATGTATGGATATATGGATGTTTGTTACTCTTTCACGCAAAAACTACAAGGCCGATTACGATGGAATTTGGTATGTAGGTAGCTGAAGACCCAGAATAACATATAGGCTACTTTTTATCCCGGAGTTCCCGCGGGATTGGGACTTACGCGGGTGAAACCGCGGGGCGCAGCTAGTTTTGTAATAAAAAAAATTACCTTTTCTGTGATTGATAATGTACTGGGTTGGCGATAGGCTTGCCACCTAACACATTGCGATTGGTTGTCCTGATTGTACCTCTGCAGTATTTTTCGGCGTGACGATATTTTTTAAGTTGTAACAATACCCTATCCCATAAAATCTTCTATATAAAATAATTAACCCAACAGCGACAATTTAAATAATTCATAATTTATTTTAAAGGGCTTCAAAGCCAGAGTTCATCTTCCGTTTTATTTTTAGATGGACGCCATTTTCGTCAGATGAACTTTGGAAGGTCAACGTTTTACTGTCGTCGCTTGAGGCAGTTTTATATTTAACAAAACTGTCTGTTAAGGCTTCAAAGTCAATAAATCTTTGATTAAAAGTTGCATCAGTGAATTAAAGATATTTCGGAAAAAAGTAAAATGGTTTCCGGTAAGTATCTTCACACTCATATCCCCGAAGAGGTAGGCGAGCCGACTAGCCGAAGAATCTAAGTCCCATAATGTGATAGGTGGAAAGCCTGTCGCCAACCGGGCATGTATCCCATCCCACACAACGTTTTCTTTATTAGAAATCCCAAATTCTTTTTGTTGCCCGACCCGGGATTTGAACCCGGGACCTTATGCAGTCAAGTCCGATAACTGAACCGCTTGACCACAGAGACCGCTAGACCGTTTCTTTTAAATTTCTTCCATGATTGGGTAATAACATGAATCGCAGAAAATTCTGGGAAAGTTTAGATTTTCAAAATTTCATAGATAGATCTGAAATAGGGTTTCAAATTTATAATACATCTTTTTCATCAACATCAGTCAGAATAAGTGCATGTTTGAATTTTTTTAGTTTGTCAGCAATTAATTATGATTAGTAGGTATTGTCACTGACACTGTGAGTTACGTGGTTGAAAAAGGTTATCTATCACACCCTAATTCACTCCAGAAAGCCAAAATATCCCACAACTTACTTGTGGTTTCCTACACCCAGACAAGTTACTGCTAAACATTTTGTAACCAATGGTTTCTTACAAGGCGCCTGACAGGAAGGCAGATGGTTCACTCTATTCAAGGGAACCAAATCAATAGGGTGACCAAATCAGAGTAAAATTACTAACAAACATTCGAAAACAACGTACATGTGATACAAAACATTAAAGGGTCGAAATAAAAAAATCCTAAAAACAACTCTGTTAATGAATGAACGGTAACGAATGTATTTAGTAGAGAAAATAAATGAGCACGTCCTTTTATCTCTTTTTCCCTCTAAGTGAAGTTAAGTACTCTCCTCAAGTTAACATAATTACATGGCGTCCGAAGTCCTGAAATTCCCTCCAAATTGAAACTGTAATGGCGCTTCATACGGACGAGTAATTTGTACTTGTTGTGATGTTTCTCATGTTTCTTAAAGTATGATCACGTAATTAAACTAGCATGTTTTCGTATAGCTTAGTGGATTATCTTTATGTCTTTGAAATGTAATTTAGGTTATTGATATATTGATTACATTTTTATATGTAACTAGCTGCGCCCCGCGGTTTCACCCGCGTAAGTCCCAATCCCGCGGGAACTCCGGGATAAAAAGTAGCCTATATGTTATTCTGGGTCTTCAGCTACCTACATACCAAATTTCATCGTAAACGGCTTTGTATTTTTTGCGTGAAAGATTAACAAACATCCATACATCCATACATACAAACTTTCGCATTTATAATATTAATAGGATGGATGAAGAAAAAGATGATAGGTACCAAAACTGTAAACTACGGTATGGCAATCTTCTTTGTTTTTTCTACATGATAAGACAGGCAACGCTCCCAAAAAAGGCTCTCCCGATGGTAAAAGATAACTGTGGCCTTTACATATCATAGATAATGTGGTGCGTTGCTGTTCTAAGGCTGAAGAGTTTAAAGTATCATATTGATGCTTGGCGATCTACAACTGTGCGATTTCAAAGACATTTTTTACCCCGCACAGCACCTTTGGGGAATCACTTGCCGAGGGTGATATGTCCAAAGCCAAACGAATATGACTTAGGAATCTTTAAGAAAAGTGAGTAGTCATTCCTTAAACTCCTGGTGCTGTGGATGTCCCTAGGCGGCAGTGATCCCTTTCCATCATGTGACCCACCTGCTCCTGTTATATAAAAAAACAATTCCTGCTGTATCAATGACAGTGTCGTATTGCGGTCCAGAGAGTATATTAGCCGTTAGACTTATATATTAAGTCTAACATCCCGTCATATTTGCATCTAGAACATTTATAGTTTCTGTAGGCCTCCGTATAATGCAGGCGAGTTGTGTGCTTGTTGGTTAACCTGTCACATAAAAAAATGACCTAAACGAAAGTTTAAAGTCAGTAACATCTAACCAAATAGGTATTGAACGTTAAATCAAAAAAGTCCTTTTTATCTTTAGTTTCAAAGCCCTGATGATGCTGTAAACAGTGAAACCGGTTGGCTAGAAAGAAACAGAAAGTGTTAAATAAAGTATACAGTGGATAAGTACAAGTGTTAACTCCAAACAACGTGTATAAACGAAAGTTGTTCAAGTGGATTGTACAGTAAGCGAATAAAATACGCACCCCGCAACAGAACTTTGTAATTATTGTAAAGGGGTTAGATATTTTGTTTGCTTACTGTACAAAACCGCAGCGTTTATGTTGATTGTATGAAGTTACCTAATAAATTGAAGACCGACATCACAATCTTCCCCGAAGCCCTACTGATACCTTATCAAGCTATAACGAGCAGTTTAATTGACGTTATTGAAGTGACACCCATTTCTTCGGAAAACTTTATCGAAGGGTTTCTTTTCCGTGAATTTCAATTTGTAAACTAATTGTATTTGTTCTATGTAAATCCTTCTGACTATGCACAATGGTTGTTTCTATTTGGTCCTTTTTTAAATGGTTCTAGAAAGAGTCTCTGTGGTGTAGCGGTCCGGGTGTTGGACTTGACTGCATGAGGTCTCGGGTTCGAATCCCGGGTCGGCCAACAAAAAGAAAATTGGATTTTTCCAATTTTCTAATTTTCTAATTCTATTTCTCTAATTCTAATTAATTAATCTATTCAATTTTCTAATTTAAAAAAAAATGTTGGTCGGGATTGGAAATGTGCCCGGTTGGCGATAGGCTTGCCACCTATCACATTATGGGACTTAGTATCTTCGGCTAGTCGTGGGTGCTCTGGTTGTGCCTCTGCCTACCTCTTCGGGAATATGGGTGTGAAGATACTTCTAGAAAGAGGACGTTATCAATTTGACCATATGTTTTTTTATGTTACAAAATCCTTGACAAACCGATTTTCTTATTATTTTTGAATTTGTCTCGTTTATTATCATGATCCAACAAGTTGTTTTTAGTTATACTTAAAAATTTGAAAACTTTTTTTGCTAATGATGATATTACTCAAAACCACTAGTGGGATATTTATAAAATGTATGTAGGATTAACTGAAAATCATTAACTGTCTTTAATAAAATGAATTATCAAATCACGACTTGGTAATGAAATATTTATTTATTTATTTATTTAACACTTTATTGCACACAAAAAAAAACAAAAAATACACAAAAAACACGAGAAGGTAAAAATGCACAAAAGGCGAGCTTATCTCTAACTAAAGAAATTTCTTCCAGCCAACCCAAAAATAAATGAAGCTGTGAAAA
>NJDD01001360.1:111307-134297 GCA_002245505.1 Calephelis nemesis
ATGATGATATTACTCAAACCACTAGTGGGATATTTATAAAATGTATGTAGGATTAACTGAAAATCATTAACTGTCTTTAATAAAATGAATTATCAAATCACGACTTGGTAATGAAATAATTGAAGCCGTTTTTTTATATTTTACTGCTCTTCAATTATTATTGAAATAACATTTACTGTTCCATAATTTATTATCAATGGTATTTATACTTTTTAAACATTATTGTTACGAATTTTTGAACACTGATGATAGGTTTTTTCTAAGTTCAGGATAAACCAATAATAGTGCTGTCGAGATTTTTAAACGACTCTGAATAAGAAGAAGGTTGTATATTCGACTTCTACATTTGTATGTATCCTAATCGTTTTCATAGTTAGTTTTGAACCAACTTAAATTTTGTTCGAAAGAATGTTTTTCCGGGAAAGCTTCATTTTTATTAATTCTGGATGTGTGTTGTGGCTGTTCGGAGCAATCGGTGAAAATGCTTAGTTTTTGTATACGTGATGATTTAGTTATTGAAATCGGAGTCAGTGTTTTGCAGTTTTAAGTTTATTTTTTTAATAAATGCGGTTATTTTATGATTTTCTTTTATAAAAAATCAAGCGAAATTAGAGTTGGTTATGGCTGGAAAACGGGAAGAAGAAAACTTATTGAAAAATCTTATGCAAAGAAACACAGAAGCCAGATGCAACCACGTGACAATCAGGCAGAGATCCTGATAAAAAGAAATTTACGTCGTCTATTCTGATTTTCTTTTACTGATTGGCCTTTTCGAAAAACTGGAAAATAACGATAGTAAGCCTTAAGAATAGATAAGAAAGTGATACTGTAATATTAATCCAGGCCAGCTATTGTAGAAATCTACTACCAATATGTAACATAGGAAATATCATCAATTGAGCGGTAGAGTTAGAGACAGTGGAAAAATTATGAAGCCATAAATAGGCTATTGTTATTTTCATTGTACTTACGACAGTTGACCGAATTGGCCCTAATATTTGTCCATTTTATTCGCAATTCATATAAGCCACGGCCATGTCATAAAAATAATTAAAAGCAAAGTCGATTGTCGTGGGTAGGGTGCGGCCTAATGCATTTAGGGTGTGTTCACAGACGCTGAAATTTTATTTTTTGTGTGTGTTTAACCTAAATTAAACTAATTGTGTTAATTATGTAACCATATTTCATTTGTAGAGCGGGATGTTTGTAATATTTTGTATAATATACTAGCCGATTCTCAACGACTTCGTCATCGTAGAATAAATACGACTTTCATCCCCTATCATAGTTCGCTTTGGGATAATTTTCTAAAAAATCCTATGTTTGAACTGGGGCACTTAGCTATGTGTGTGCCAAATTTCATCAAAATCGGTCTACCGCCTTAGCAATAGGCAGCCTTTTGCATGTATAATATAAGTATTAAAAGAATGAATGTTGTTTTAGAATCGCACAGAAAAAAGTAGTATCAGTATATATTGAAAAAAAAAATATAAGTAAACTAGCCTAGTACTTACGAAAGTGACATTTCGTCTAAACCTCAGTAGAGTTTTTCCTGAATCTTGATATCCTTTGATTGAAATATGCCATTTTAGGTACTTTTGAACACAGTACTAGCGGATTATTAACATGTACAAATAAATACATCGAATCCGGTAAAATATTGTATCGTTTATTATTAACTGTATCATTTTATTAATACATGAAGCAAAAACTTTGGACCCCTTTTTACGAAAATTGCGCTGACGGAGGAGTATGAAATTTGGCACACTTATAGTTTATATGTAGGAGAAGTGCAGAACGCTAATATTTTTCAGTATTAACGCTTATAAAGCACATTAAATTAATCAATAAAACATTACCCACACTACCATGCATTTGACACACACAAACAAAAGTTTTGATGATAACGATAACATATCACAGATGGCGCACCATACAGGTTGGAAACGAAGTAGTTGGTCTTGAGAAATGAAGATAGCGTTCTTGTCAACAAGATAATAAAATTTATTATGGTCGGATTTCGACCAACGGGCGACCACTAGTAAACATAAATTGCCATCATAAGCTACGTTTGCTTGTATATCTTCTGTACTAAGAAAATAGTTGTGATATTTGAAATAGGAACAGCGATGTGAACGCGCCCTATTGTCGGTGGTAGGAAGCGAGGGTGCGGCGGAAGTAGGCGCGGACCACGACAGTAACCGACGAGCCGCACCAAACTACTTTACACTGTACATCACATACTATGTTTGATGGGAAAATTTTGCAAATATGCTATTAATTTTTATAGGATTCTAGCTTTTGCTGATGATAATGGTAAGCTGCCAAATTGAGGATTGGATGTAAAATCAGCGCGAGCAAGTTAGACTGCCTTTCCTTTAAAACGGAACAAGATAATGTCAGGCATTGACGTTATGGCGGCAAGAATGTGATACAAATAATTTTTACCGTTTGGTCAGTCCTTGTTGGATTTTCATCGCCTGTGTGGTCTAGGGGTTTGGTTGTTGGACTTATTCATATTTTATGATTTTGGAAGGCAAACAAGCAGACGGATTTCCTGATGTTAAGAAATTCACGCCGCCTAGAGACACCAAAGTTGGTAATGGTGCGTTGCCAACATGAGGCCGGGCTGGTAGGCCTTGAGCAAAAGTAAGTTTACCGGCTACCTTACCCTCCAAACCGGAACACGTCAAGCACGGCAAGAATAGGTAAGGCGGTGGTACCAATCAGGCAACTTAAAATAGTGTGGTTAATCAATTTCCTAATTAAAAAAAAACGTTTCCTAGGATTGGATACGTACCCGGTTGGCGATAGGTTTCTTACCTATCCTGCCTGAGGGACTTGATGTCTTCAGCTAGTCGTGGTTGCCCTGTTTGTACCTTTGCCTAACTCACTCACTCTTCGGTGAAACAGGCGTGAATATACTCTTTTTTTGCTTGAGATTTTCAAGTAGATAGATTATATAAAAGGAAAAGTGACTCATCTAACAACTCATAGATGATGAAAAACCACTAAAATTATTATGGTAATATTTAGCATACAGACAGACAGAACATCGGCAACAGACAGGTTTCTTCCATGCCAAAGGATATAGAGGACGAAAATAATGAAAGTATGTCTGTTTTAAAGATATTAAATGTGTATGTAGGCGGTTGTAACAGTTAAGCTACAAATAAAGCTAGTATACAACACTAGCACAGAAAAATTAAAAGTTAAAACTAAGAACGAAGTTCGCATCGGGTTCCGCTACATTCCTTATCCCATTACTCCTGATTTGGAACTTCCCCGGGATTCGCGGGATAAATTTATTTACATCCGAGTTATTAGCTTCCTTATTGAGTTCACAACAGAATCCGGAATTGTCGGTCACATTCCATTAAAAGTTAGAAACAGCATGAAATTCACAAGTATTTCTGTATTTTGTTTCACACTCCACAGATCGAATAACGTAGACGACACATTCTCTTTTACACTCCCGGACAATGTTACTTTAATCCGCCATTGTGATTATATTTTATGGTAAGTCATACGTATAAAGAGATTTGCCAGCTCATTTGTTGTTTGAACTTCAAAGGATTGGAATTCTCTGCCAAAGACTGTTTTTCCGCAACAGTATAGTTTGGAATTGTTCAAAGCACTAACTAACTAACTAAGCTTCTCCTAGCTAAGTGCGCTTTAGCTTTCCATAGGGCAGGTTTCAATTCATTACAATTTATGTGAGCACTTTAAAAAAATATAATCTATCTTATGAGATTGTACACTGTCGAAAAAATATGAACTGTACCAAATCATTTCCAATTTAACGTACCAATTTTCATTATTTTATAATTTGTCCATGACAAACCATACATAGCTTGTGCTGTAGCACACAGCTGTTGTAAAACAAACTCCCCTGTTCGTAAAGATATTTATCTCTAAAACTTTACTTTTTCATCATTTATTTGTAGGTTTTGTGGTACTGGGCACTTTATAAATTCTGATAAAGTTTTTCTATTAAATAAATGTGGTGTCGTGGAACACCAAGTAGGAACGAACGGCTAATGTAGAATCGACACAAATCATGAGTATATACTACGCATTGGCGGGGTGGAGTGAGGGAGAAAGAGAAAGGAATTATACAGTACTCGCTTGTGTGTACGACTGTCGCGCCTGCGCACGTCTCATTTAACGGTTTTATTCCACCCACTTTTTGTTACGGTTTCAGTTCGGTCGCGCAGCAAAATCCCCATCTCCTCCAAACTTGACGTAAGGAACTTCGTTCCAAAATCAGTGAATAAGTTCACAGGTTTTCTGATGGTAAGAGACAACTGTGGCCTATTGACACCATACTATATGTTACAGGTGCGTCATTGACCTATGGTCGGGGTGTAAGGTCTAGTCAACTGACTACCCTCATAGCCGGAACAGGGCAGAAATAGGTAAGGCATTACATCCCTTCACAGATAAGTTGCTGTACAGCTCTCGACCTCCAGCTTTTATTAATTTCTATTTTCTTGCTCGAAAAAACATTTTTGAGTTAACAGTATTGGCCACTAGGTCACAGATACGAAGCCTTTAGACCATAATACATTTTTGATATGCATAACAATACGAAAATGATTTTTTCATTAAAAATATGACAAAATGCACCTTTAAAAATGACTAATATTCACTGCAATATGTAAAACCAATTTACCCAAGCTTAACCTGCTTTCTCTATCACCCCTGTTTATCTTGCGATAGCACTGCAGTCAATCAATAACGATGCATTTACAGTCTGTGGAACAAATGGATAAAATTGGTTCCGGGTTTTAATGTGCAATAATTCATTATTTGTTAATGGATACTTAATTTCCTTAATTTTTATTTCTTTTAAGTTATAGGATTACGCGTTTTTTGGGCTTTGAAAAATTGTTAAGTAAATGAAAGCTATAATTCAAGTTTAAGGCTAAATTTATGTGCAATTTTTCAGGTTTAACAACACTAACAATAATAATGATTTGAAATCATATATTGTCAACTTGGCGTGAAGATATGTATGTATTGTTATTGTCAATGTAATTTTATTATTATGTAAATGGAAAGATTTTCAGTTCTATTCATTTTTATCCTGTGTGTTTTACTTTCAGTATTCAACTATCTCAAAGATTAAAGCACGTTCAGTGATTTAACTGATAAAATTGTAATAAAATACAGCACCCCGCACCGGAGGATGTAGTGTTGGACGACCTCCCACTCGGTGGACTGATGATCTGGTGAAAGTCGCGGGGAGTCGCTGGTTACAAGCGGCTGGTGACCGTGACTTGTGGCGCTCTGTGGGGGAGGCCTATGTCTGGCAGTGGACGTCCTCTAGCTGATGATGATGCAAAGAAAATTAATATGATACAACAATCGCTATTACTTATGACTTAGACAATGAACTTCGAAAGGCGTAAAAAGCAGATGTTGCTTGGTATAAAGATAATTTTAATGCGGTGAGGCACACCGCACTTATAATTCGTCTTAACGGCACGTGTGATTGATTTTAAAACCAGAAAATATACGGCGATTCCGTAGGAAATATTCGTAGAAATAAGTGGAAACATTCTGTGATGCCTCGCCTTGAGTGGTATCACCAAGTATTCCTTCCACTATAAAATTATTAATAGTTTTTATTGACTTTGTACTGAAATTAAATTTATTTATTTTCGAAATTGTATTAAAAAGTTGTTACAAAGATATTTAAGGATGCCAAAACATTCTACCACACTGTGGTTTGCAAATGCTCAATTAATATTTATGGAAACGAAATATTTCATTATATTTTACTAGCGGCCCGTCCCGGCTTCACACGGTTATGAAATATAATTATAAACCTTCCTCTTCAATAACTTTATCTATTAAAAAAACCGCATCAAAATCCGTTGCGTAGTTTTAAAGATTTAAGCATACAATGTGACATAGGGACAGAGGTAGCGATTTTGTTTTGTACTATGTGTGTGATGTTAAATAACTGCATTTACTGATTTTTTAAAATAAATAACTTATTTATATTTTTAACAAACTTCCCAATTTATGACAAATAATTTTTACGATAGATTTAAGTATTTGTATGTAATAATATCGTTGTTTAATACCTGTGACATAATTTAATGTTTTTTTGTTACTTTTTAGGTTAGTTCAGCTTGTGTAATTTCTTCAGGAAAAAATGCTTGCGAAGCATTATTTTCTTATATTAAGCGTCTCAAAGTGGCGTTTTCGAAAAGAGAGATTTTCTTCATATTTTTAAACGAAGAAACACTTGTATGCACTTAATAATTAACGGATTTTGATGGTTGGAGACGCATGGAAAGAGACACACACGCAGACCCACGCAGAGTTAATTTTTTTTGAGAAGGTAGTTTATTGGACCACTAAATAAATTTGATCGCGATCCGAAATGAAATCGTCAAGGCACTTGAAACTGTATGCAATGTAGAGTTTAACTTATAAACCACTTCTGTTACATTAATAAAATATATATCTTTTCTTTTAAATTCGTCCAGATTATGGAATAAGCTTCCTGTATCGATTAGGCAGGTGAGTAATAAGATACTATTCGAAAAGAAAACGTATGATTATCTATTTGAAAATTGCATTTAGTGCTGTACTGTTTATTGCATGCTTGTTTCATCAGACCTTATTATATAATTATATTATATATATGTTTATATTGATATATAATTATGTATGGGCAGAAATCTTGTTTTGTTTGCTGTCTACTTTATTTATATTATTTATGTTTATGCATTGTATCTATAATTATTCTATTCTTAATTTATATAATATGCTATGTAGTTATATATTACTGGATTTTTTTTATATGTGTATTAAAATTCAAATTTATTTGTATTATTCTGTTTTGGTTATTCGGTACCTACATACTTGATCTCTGTTAGTCCAAAGGTTGACTGGGAGAGAATGCATTTAGCATTAAGTTCGCCTTTTGTACTCACAATTTTTATTTATGTACAATAAAGTTTAAATAAATAAATAAAAATAGAACCACTTCCGAATCATGATAATGAATAAAAACGTTTCGGAAAAAAGCCATTAAACTGTGACGTGTAATGAAATTAGAGAAGGGTTTCAGTTTTACTGTTCGTATTATTAAATTTAGACCTTACTATTTAAACTGAACTATAGCAAAAGTTAGTACTAACATTCGTAACAGTGAGATCCAAGAAAGAGTGGGATTGAAAGAAAGTGTTCGTGTTAAAATGCGAAAGAGCTCATCTTGTTCGGTCAAGTAGAAAGAGTGACAGATGAAAGATTGACATAGCAGATAAACAATGCGAGTGTGAATGGATATAGATACCCGGGGAGACCTAGGTTGACATTCCACGATCAGATCACACCCTCGGATAATATCTGAGTGATCTGTCTTCAAAACCGGCGTGCTTGTATGAAAAGGGTAATCAATGTGATGGAAGTCAGACAGATTTGTCAGGATTGTGAGGTATGGCACTCGATACTCTCTGCCTACATTGTAAGGGACTTGGCGTGAAGGTACTAGCATTATGGCAACAGGAAAATGTCTATGATAATCCTTTCGAGGCGTTCTAGGAGACTCCTATTTAATCTGTCTGTCATAAAGGTTTTTTTATGTGATGAGATACCGAAAAGCACATGGCTCTCTCTGATGGTAAGAGATAACCGTGTCTCATTGGAAACGCTGTTTTGAGGTCTAGGTGCTACCTCAACTAGTGTGCCATTGTATTGGCTACCTTACCCTCCGGATCGAAACATACGGCTATGGCGGCAGGAATAGGTAGGGCGGACTTTACGAATTAACTGTGCATCTCTTGCTGTGACGTCATTTGTCATTAATTTTTCATTCATTCCAGGCTCATATTGACGACGCTCCATTACAATTGCTGGTGTCTACAGATAACGTGTATCCTATTAATATTATAAATGCGAAAGTTTGTATGTATGGATGTATGGATGTTTGTTACTCTTTCACGCAAAAACTACAAAGCCGATTACGATGAAATTTGGTATGTAGGTAGCTGAAGACCCAGAATAACATATGAGCTACTTTTTATCCCGGAGTTCCCGCGGGATTGGGACTTACGCGGGTGAAACCGCGGGGCGCAGCTAGTATTTGATAAATTTTTCCTTTTTTCTTGCTGCTGGTGTCCCCGCCAAGACAAGCCAAGCGATGCGCAAGGACCTTAGAAAAAGGCAAAGACCGAGAATGGTTTAGAAAAATGCAAGAAATACACCCTAAAAAAGAAGAAAAAAGTAAACAGTTTCATCGTAAGAGTTATAGATACCTATCTGGACACGGCACTCTGCCACCAGTGGTTTTGTTGATAATGATCCTTTAACCTTTGCTTGTCTTTTACCAACTGCTTGCCAGAAAGGCAGATTCAATACTCTACAGATGAGACGCGGACCAACAAGGGGAATATCGATGTTATATGACTGACTATATAATTTTGCTAACATCGTTTTTATCATGGCCTATTGATATCGTAGACGTTAAAGGTTCTTCGCTGTCCTAAAGCTAGGATGTTATTGTGCAAGTCTACTAACTGCCATAGCCCTCGGGTCGGAACATAAGTCATTATGGTGGCATTAATAGGTATGGCGGTGGATCCTTACTTGGCCAAGTTGTTGCAAGGCATTCTACCGGCAGTGATCAGTTGGTAAAAACATATTTAACCAGTCTTGTAAGTGATGACCGACATTTTAACAGTGCTCGCCTCTTACGAATTGCCCGGCCGAGAGGCAGGTGGTCTAATTTACTCAGCGAACCCGGACAAAACACGGAAATCACGGCCCACGGGGTACTCACATTCATACGCCACGAAAACCATTGGAAACCCATATCCAACTTTTATGAATAACCCAGCAGGTAGTTAGTTTATTATTAATACATACATACATTCATATCTTCACGGCAAGTCCTTACGAAGTAGGCAGAGAGTATCGAGTGCCAGACCTCGCGAACCTGACTAACCTGTCTGGCTTCCTTCACAATTCATTACCCTTTTCATACAAACATGCCGGTTTCGGAGACTCTTTACACTACCCTCAGATAATATCCAAGCGGTCTGATCGTGCATTGTCAACCTTAGTCTCCCCGGGTACCTATATCCAGCCACATTCGCATTGTATAGCTTTGTCAATGTTTCATCTGTCATTCTTTCCACATGACCGAACCAGTGAAGGGCATGCCCTTTCTCATATTACTATTAATTTATTAGCTTATTCTTCAAAAGTCTCCGATTCAAGTGAACCAACAACGCCAATCAACACTCTGAAAGGGCACGATCTGAAAGTTCAGAATAGTTTCGTCATTTTACGAGGGACTTCGCATAATCGTTCTGGACGTTCTAAATGTGCGCGTTTCTCGGAACATTTAAAAAGTTTAACTACCCTCAGTGCGACGACCTCGTAAAACACTTTGGATTTGCACCAAGATTTCTAATACTTTGACGTTAGGATTTCACTTAGTTGTTTTACTTTTGTATAATCATTTTACTTTTGTGAAATTGCGCAAATAATAATTTATAATTTCACGTTTAGAACTATTTTCTGCAGAACGATTTTACTTTTGTAGAATTATTTTACTTTTGAAGAACGATTTATTTTTGAAGAATGATTTTATTACGTGATAGGAATGCAATTCTATTCCAAAATGCTTTTTCCAAAACAGGATAGTTTGAAAGTAAAAAGTACTTAAATAAGAGTATATATAGGTGCTTAATGTGCTTACACCTTTTCTTGCAGTCTGGCCCGGGGGTAATACTGATCTATCCTGAAAAAAATGTCATTTGATGTTTCTAATCAAGGCCTTTTCTAAAAAAAATAGGTACTACGTTTATTGTATTATTCATCCATTAAATAAAATTATGAACTGAGATAGAAACTTAAATTACGTTAGCTTATATTACGTTTACTTTCGTTTATTTTTTAATTTATTTATTTACTTTTATTTTATTAATAGTCGCTATTTATTTTTTTAGTAATAGGTATTGGAATGGGGGGCGTAATTATATTATCTACGTTAAAATGAACTGGAAACTGTAGTTTGTTGATTATGTTCATTTTATGATGCATTTTTTTTATGATATTGGAAGGCAAACAAGCAGACGGATTTCCTGATGATAAGAAATTCACGCCGCCTAGAGACACCAAAGGTGGTAATGGTGCGTTGCCAACCTGAGGCCGGGATGTTAGGCCACGAGCAAAAGTAAGTTTACCGGCTCCGAACCGAAATACGTCATGACGTTATGGCGGCAGGAATAGGTAAGGCGGTGGTACCAATCCGGGCAAGTCGCTGCTAAACTCTACCACCTAGTCAGAATTCACGGTGTTGCCTTTTACGAGCTGCCTGGCAAGGAAGGCAGATGGTCTATTCTACAAAGGAGCCCGGACCAACACGGGGACCAACAACATATGCAAAGATGTTTGGTATTCTGTTTTAGTATTAGCCTTAAATAGTAGAAGAACTATTAAAATATTAGAAAATCAAGATAAAAACTCACGCAGCACAATGTGGGCGGTACTAAGTTACCGGGACTTCGATAGCGCAGAATAGTTAGGTATATTATCACATAAAACTCTCATCTATGTTTATGATTATATTATGTACCTACTATAAGGTCTTTTGGGTGTTGATTTAAAAAAGTAGTCTTTGTTTAAACTTGGATCTTTATGGAATTTCATCAAAAAGCAATCGGTTAGCCCTAAAAAAGCAATAGACAGACAAACAGATTTTCACATTTATAATATAATGAGCTTCCGCCGGGACTTCGCTGGCGTGCTAAGGTATATATTTTTGTTTGTTGTGTTGTTGTTTTTGTAGTTGTAGAAGCCTTTATTTTGTTCTAATGTATAAACTATTTGTAAAATTTCATCTAAATCCGTCGAGTAGTTTGTGTGTAAAAGGGTAACAATCATCCATTCATTCTAAGGATCTTTACGCGACTGGACCATAGATAGGAACAAGATCAGAAACTAGTGGCCTAAAAGTGTGACCTTTGCCATCCGTATCCTTGTTAAGTTTCATTGTAACTCCACAGGTTGAATAAATGAACCGTATGAACTAATACGATAAGTATATGGTGATATTTTCTTTTGGACATAACACCCTGACCTGAACACATGATTGCGATGCACCTATAACATCTATGGTGTATATAGGCTACGGTCATCTGTACCATGGGCAAAGCCGAATGCTACTTCACCAGCTAATGTCATAAAAAAATAATACATACATTATTATTGTTAGGCTGATCAACCCTATTATCTAAACTTATAATAAAACGCAGTAAAATGGAAAAAAAACAACTCCAGCTTTTTCATTAGCTAGCACGATTTGATTATTCCTTTTTTTGCAAATTGTTCCCAATTGGTCTGACATAATTTTTATCAACATCCTACTGTCATATTTGACGTCCATTAGTTTAACTAATATGGGACCTCAGAATCATGACCTACCTTTTTTAAATACCATCAAAATCGGTTGGCTAATGACGAATAATCTATTAACAAACACAAAAAAACATATAGTGGAATTGCGAACCCCCAACTTTTTTTGTTATCGGTTAGTAATAAATTGACATTATATTTCGACGTGATTGTCAAAACTCGTGTTGGTCCGGGCTCCTTTGCAGAATAGACCATCTGCATTCCTGCCAGCATAGGCTTACCGTCATTACGACCGTGACATTCTACAAGGTGGTAGAGTTTCGCAGCGACTCGTCCGTGGGGTAAGGTAGCCGGTAAACTTACTTTGGCTCGAGGCCGAACATCTCGGTCTCAGGTTGGCAACGCACCGTTACCACCTTATTGTCTCTAGGCGGCTTGAATTTCGTACTGTCAGGAAATCTGCTTGTTTGCCTTCCATTACCATAAAAAAATAACAAGGAATATTTATTTCTTGGAATATTTAATGTTTGAAAAAAATCTTCGCTTCGTCGGAAAGCCACTTTATTAAAAAGCAACCTTTTCCCCGGTTGATTTATTCAAAAGTAGGTTGAAAACAAAGTAATCTACGTTATTAGTATACAAAATTCATGATATTCAGTGATTTCATCGTGAAACCGTAATATTTATAAAAAATAATTTAGAAATTAGCATTTTATTTGCAAAAGCTGAGCTTGCCTCTGTCACGTTTTCGTTTCAAAACTATCTCTTTATTTCCAAATTTGAACAATACGAGCATTTTAGTTGCTTTAAGGGCCACTTGCACTTGCACATTCCCGGGTTACATTTGACACTGAGTTAAACTGTCAAATATAAGGTGATTTAACCCGAGTTAGACGTTAACTCAATGTTAAAGACTTAAACCAGGAACGTGCAAGTGGCCCATAAATCATTCTTACTTTTAATGTCTCTGTACAGGAGGAGGTTGTCAATTGGATTTTAAGTTTTTGTGTATTTTTTGGTGGAAAGAGTAACAGAGACACAGATATACTTACGCATTTGTAACATTACTAGCAGCCCGTAGCTTGTATGTTATCCTACATATAAACCTTCTTATTGAATTACTCTATCTATTAAAAGAAACCGCATCGAAATCTGTTCTGTCGTTTTAAATATCAAAGACAAACAGCATAAAGCGACTATGTTATTTTAATGTATTTGTGATTTATTTGTATTTGGTGCACAATAAAGAGTTATTGTATTGTATTGTATGTTTTATACTACGTATTGAAATAAAGAAGGATGGATTAAGTAAGTTAGTAATGTAATTTTAGTAAAAAAAGGGTGTGAATCACCCTAAGGGCCACTTGCACATTCCTAAGTTACGTTTAATATTGAGTTAAACTGTCAAATATAAGGTGAATTAACTCTAGTTAGATGCTAACTCAGTGTTACGTTCTTAACCCAGGAACATGCAAGTGGCCCTTAGTGGTATAAAAATAGATAGTAGCCGATTCTCAAGCCTACTGAATATGAATACAAAATTTGGTTAAAATTTATTAAGCCGTGGTTAGTCAGTATAGTTAGGCGTGTAAGCTAGCCATTCGACCTTAAGTGGTTAATTCTTTGTAAGATAATCCAGTTTTATAACAAAGAAAAAGGATACCTGTATCGTACAGCGAGTGGAGCTTGGGCGGAAGATGGTAACGATCGTAGCACGTAATGAGGATACGGATGTCAGAGGTCATCGCCGGATCACTGGTTTCATACTGTTCCGTGTTCAGTACTTTTACACACTCATTGCAAATTTAACCGATTTAAAAAAGGAGAAAGGTTAGTATACTCCCAGAACATTTTTGTAAGTAAATCAATTTCTTCACGTGTTCCGGTCCGGAGGGTAAGGTAGCCGGTAAACTTACTTTTGCTCGAGGCCTAACATCCTGACCTCAGGTTGGCAACGCATCATTAACATCTTTGGTGTCTCTAGGCGGCGTGAATTTCTTACCATCAGGAAATCCGCCTGCTTGTTTGCCTTCCTCTAACATTAAAAAAAAAAATCTTCGTCTTTAGTGAACCGATTTTGCCACCTACATGTTAACCAGGTTGGACTGGGCTCCTTTGCAGAATAGACTGCCTGCCAGGTAGCTCGTATAAGGCGAGCATAGGTGGTACAGATTGCTAGGAGGTAGAATTTTGCAGCGACTCGTCAGGATTGGTACCTATACATTTTCCTGCCACCATAATGTTAGCGCTTGCCTTTGACGTAATCCGGTTGGGAGGATAAGGTAGCCGGTAAACTTACTTTTGCTCAGAGACTAATTCGCAGCCTCAGGTTGGCAACGCAAAATTGCCTCCTTTGGTGTCTTTAGACGGCGTAAATTTTTTACCATCAGGAAATTTGTCTGCTTGTTTGCCTTCCAATATCACAAAAAAATAAAGTTATGTTATACCTAACTATAGATATACATTAGAACGCCTTAGATTAGATTTTGACCGCCTCGTTTGTCGAGAGGCTATCGTACACGCCTAACTACACCGACTAACCGCGAGGCTCGGTTTCGATTCCCGACGGGGGCAGGCATTTGTGTGATGAACATTTAGATGTCTGCATTTCCGGGTCTGGGTGTTTATTAAATTTATTCTGGTATCTATTTAAGTATTTCTATGTATTTGTATCGTTGACTAACACCCATTACACAAGCATATAATTTGCTTACTTTGGGGTTAGATTCAATTTGTGTGAGTTGTCCAGGGATATTTATTATTATTATTAGATACCTACCGGTTTTATAAAAAAATATTAAAAAAAGTTTAGTTTTATTATTATTATCTACTGTTATCGTACCGTAGTCTGTATTAAATTCATTAGTATTATAAATTTACATTCGTTTAAATCGCAATGCAAAAGTATACCCGTACATTTTCATACGAGTGAAGCTGGGCGGAAGATAGCAACGGTTGGAGCTCGTAATGAGGATACGGATGTTGGAGGCCGTCACTGGGTCACTGATTTGATACTGTTACGCGGTTTATACTTTTACAAACTTTTATCATTTAGATAACACAAAAGTTCGCAACTGGCTAAAATTATATTACAAATGGCAAGAACAAGGTCAATATATAAAGACTAGCAGACATCTTGGCTTTGCTCGGGTGGATAATTATTTTGCAATAAATATAATATATGTCCGTCAGGAATAATGAAGAATACCTACATAGTAAAATAATTTTACAACCAATCAAGTTTTTTGAATCGAAAACTTCTTTAGCGGCGTTGCGCACTTTTTTTGGAATGGGTAAAAACTTCTAAACTCGCATCAGGACACGTGACCTGATCTCAAAATTCGCAATTAAATTCGCAAGATGGCGCGGTGCACTTGCGCGAAAGTTCGTGTTGTCATGTTTGTGTACGATAGCGCAATGAATGGATATTGTATTCCACCATATAAATGATAGTACTTTCATACTAATTTAAGCAATTTGTGCAAAATAATTCCCCAACCATTCCAAAACATCGAAAATACACAACGTTAATATTCAAGTTGTCACTTTTACCGGCACTCCCGGAGTGCAACCCTTTTTTATACATATCATAATAGATAGACTATCTAATTTCCGCAATTTTATTTGTCTGAGCTTCAGTTATTTGGTTTTATTATACTCGTATTTTCCGATCGCAAAGATTGGTAAACGGATGAGGCGCATTGACCGTATATTGTTAAAATTAAAAATTAAAAAAAAATCTTCACGCCCATATTTCCGTAGAGGTATGCAAAGGGAAAGGAACCTTGGCACCTACGATTAGCCGAAGAAAAAAGTCCTACAATGTGATAGGTGGGAAGCCTATCGCCAATTGGGCACATATTCAATCCCGGGAAACGTCATTTTTATTAGAAAAATGAAAATTCACATTTTCTATTTTTTATGTTTAACGAGTCGGTTTTCGAACCCGGGACCACAACAAGTCAAGTCTGTTAGACCACAAAGTAGATCGTTGAAGAATTGAAACAGATTGTTGAAATGTGTAAAGTTGTTTTTTTTTCTTTGCCTCTTATTTATTAAGGAGTTCTCTTGATGAAAGACTGCCCTCACATTCATGATTCATGATTAAGTGTGATAAAGTTGGTGTGGCCAAGCTCTTAATTATTGAGGAGTCTGTCCTGGCCAGGTTCATTAAGTATAGATAATGTCATTAGATAAAGTTCTACACACACAACAAACTTTATTATAAACATAACTTCAGAGCCGGATTAACCCAGTATGGGCCTGTAGGCAATACAATTTTAGGGCCTCTTTTCTTTACCTATCAATCGTAAAAAGTTTTTTTTTTTTTTTATGATATTGGAAGGCAAACAAGCAGACGGATTTCCTGATGGTAAGAAATTCACGCCGCCTAGAGACACCAAAGGTGGTAATGGTGCGTTGCCAACCTGGAGCCGGGATTTTAGGCCTCGAGCAAAAGTAAGTTTACCGGCTACCTCACCCTCCGAACCGGAACACGTCATGACGTTATGGCGGCAGGAATACGTAAGGCGGTGGTACCAATCCGGGCGAGTCGCTGCTAAACTCTACCACCTAGTCAGAATTCACGGTGTTAGTGACAGTGAGCCTTTGCTCGCCTTTTACGAGCTGCCTGGCACAGGAAGGCAGATGGTCTATTCTACAAAGGAGCCCGGACCAACACGGGGGAAATTAATTAATGTATTTCGAAAGTTTCGGAATTATTGCGCTACAAATTATTATCTCGTTACGGAAGCTTACGGAACGCACCCAACGAATCGGGGATTCCCCCAACGTTACAAGTTTCGCAGCGACTTGCCCAGATTGCTAAATTCAAATTCAAATTATTTTTATTTTATAGGTAAGGCATCTTACTCTTAAAACACGTCAATGTTACTTACCTAAATAAAGTTATCCATATACAAATAATTACCTACATCACAAAATAAACTTAACAATATTTATAATTTAAATAGATTACATTATTGACATATTGACTAGGTACTCATAGTAACCTAGACTACGTATAATAAAATTATAACCATACAGTGGGTACATAAAAATAAAGCTACCGACTTTATATTTATGTACCCAATCCATAAAGTAACATATATATAAGATTTTAAACTTAAATCGTCGCGTATTATTAACATTTTTAATTATTTATACGGGATAACATATATAAAACATTTTGTTTCCCCAAAAATTAGGGAGAATTATGTAAATTACCAATGTATGTCAGTTAATTGTATGTTTTTAATCATATTAATATAGTTAAGAAAACCGTGAAATAATAATATTTTATTTATAATGGAAAACAGATAATCAATTTGTATTATTGTTGATAAATTATTGTAAGATGTCATGATAAACTAATAATGTCAACTAAAATCACAGGGTAAGAATACAAATAACCTGTTAATGTTACAAATTAATTAATTTATGTCAAAAACATAATGAATTAATGTCAATGCTACCACCAAAATACCACCTAGCCTTACCTATTCCTGC
This sequence comes from Calephelis nemesis, assembly GCA_002245505.1. Lineage (NCBI taxonomy): Eukaryota > Metazoa > Arthropoda > Insecta > Lepidoptera > Riodinidae > Calephelis > Calephelis nemesis. Next base: position 128,198 of record NJDD01001360.1, read on the forward strand.
TGCCATAACGTCATGGCGTGTTTCCGTTCGGAGGGTAAGGTAGCCGGTAAACATACTTTTGCTCAAGGCCTTACATCCCGGCCTCAGGTAGGCAACGCGCCATTACCACCGTTGGTGTCTATAGGCGGTGTGAATTTCTTACCATCAGGAAAGCCGTCTGCTTGTGTGCCTTCCAGTATCATAAAAAAAAACTCGAATGAGGTCCAGTTGCGTTCCGAAGTATTATATTAGTCCTAGTATTAGATACTAGATGGTTCTGTATGTATAAAGTATAACATGCGTTGAAAGAAAAGAATAGTATTGTCGCTTATCATTTTCGATCCATCTTTTTTTTTGCGGACTGTAGGGGCCCTGTCGATCTTGGGCCCCTAGGCAGTTGCCAGCTCTGTCTTAAGGTTAATCCGGCTCTGCATAACTTTTTAATAAAGTTCCTGTACCACGTCACAATTTTCAAGTCCTTTGAGCCATTTAGGGTTAAGATCTGTATTTTAGTACTACAAAATCGAATTGAAGGATTATTATGACAATTCTTATCCAAATTCTTTGCAGGGTTGGGAAAGTGTGTGGGAAAAATTTCACGATTCCTGCAGATACGCATTGCATCCTCAATACTCATTACGCTTTTTATACTTACATGACATTTTGGAGACTCTTAACACCATCCTAAAACCTAATCTTAAAACCTTAGCGATCTAATCATGAAATGTTAATCTAGGTCTCCCCGGAAACCTGCAAACCGATATATACTTATCTATTTATATGTCTATTTTCTCAATACTTTATTAATTTCATCAAAGAAAGGAACATGCTCTCTTCATTTTTGCACGAACACATTCTTTCAACCCCACTCTCTCTCTCTCTCTCTGATCTCTCGATGCGAATGCGGTAAGCGAGCGCAACACAAACGAAGTAATTTATTTCTAGCACAATTCATTACAGGGAATCCTTAATGATTGTATCTAAAGATTGATCGTTAAAGATTTTCATTTATTCTGCAACATATTGCACAAATATTGCATTCTGGTTAGGATCTATCGTAGGTAGACCATAATTACTGTCTGTTGACGTAATGTATTATGTAATTGTATTGCAATTCACGTGGGAACTTCCGTTGGCGACTCCATGGTTTTCTAAAACCATTTATTTCAATGTCATTCCCGTAATATTGTAATACTAGCAAATCGCTCCGGTTTTATACGAATAGGAATTATCTGCAAAATTTTCGGAGTTTTTCTGGTCCTGTGGATAGAAAAGACCATCTCCCATCCTGCCTGGTAACTCTTAAGAAGTGAGCAAGGGTTAAAGGGTTGCACAGGACCACTGGTGGTAGAGTCAGCAACTTTTGCCCGGGTAGGGATTCTCTGTCTTACCTACTATTGTTGCAATAAATTTAATAATTAAATTAATTGTTGCAACAGTGTTCTAGATGAAAAGAAAGGGTAGTTGGTAGACATTCACATTAGGCTCAACAAGGCTTATGTTAACGACATACCTTTAACATCTTAGGTGTGTATGAATAACGGTTATGTATTAACATCAGGAAGCCGCTTGCTTGTTCAATCTCTTTTCACATATTATATTAAATTAATACTTAAAGCTTTTTTCAGATGCTAGTAGTACTAATCGCTAGTAGACACAGATGTTAACTTTTTCAACTTCAGATAAGCTGGTGTACTTGAAATTAAATTTCTAACTATAAGCAACTTTAATAGCTACCTGTCCTTTCCTTCAAACTGGAACACGTTTGTGGTGAAAACTGAGGTTACGGCGAACTGACGGGACTGAGTCTAAAATTTGGTAATTTTATAAATATTGTCTTAAAGAGTTTGTAGGGCTCTACCACGGAGTGTGACGGATCCAATATGGATCTATCTAGAAAGTGTTAAACCTAGTGTTAGACCTATCATTTTTTGTAGTACTTATTTATACATAGAGTACACTACACCACCGGCACCAACGACTTGTCGAAGACTCTAAGTCCCACAGTGTGGTAGGTCGCATGTCTATCGCCAACCGGGCACATATCTAATCACGGGCAATATTATTTTTATTAGAAAATTGAAACTACACAATTTTATAATGTGTTAATTGGCTGACCCGAGAATCGAACCCAGGACATCTAGAAGTCAAGTCAGAGACACTATGTTTAATTTATTGTATTTATGTCAACATTACAAAGCTGAACACATTTTAAATTTAAGATGTTAAAATACGACAAAAAATTGTTACTCTTATTATTTTGATATTGTCAACAGGTTCCGGGATATCTAAGTAAATGAGGGAATACCACTGGCTGCTTTGTTGAATTTATGAAATATTAAAAGTTTTTTAATGATATAAAATAAAACGTAAGCTTGAGTTAACAAAATTACTGAAATAAATATTACTTGAGAAAAAATTATATGACAAAGCTATATTTTTTTAATAAACCACTTTTGAAAAATTCAAACTCTAAAACTCAAAATTCTTTTCCTATTTTAAAACAATAGCTTATACTTACTAAACCTAAACAATGCCTTTTATCTGAACACAAATATTTGTAAGTAATAAATAAGTACATTTTTTTAAACTTGAATCAACCAAAACATTTGTGTAATAATTCTCATTTAAAGCTTAGTTTCCGCTTTAAAATATCTAAAATATCTAATTGAGAACCCTCCTCCTTTTTTTGGATCCGGTCAAATCAGTGTTAAAAACAATGAAAGTTTTAATGTAATTTAATTTCGATATAATATTTAATCAATTAATTTAAAATAACCTATTTTCAACAAGTAAGTTAATTACTTGTGCACATTTTCTGTATTTTTCACAATAAGAGTAAAAATTGATTGCAGAAAAGTACAAGTGTCATTTAAAAAGTGTTTAATACAGTTCCAATAAATACCGACGACGAAGACTTCCAGTAAAAAGGTTACATAATTCAATCAAAAACATAATATTCAATAAATACGTAGCATGTTCATTTCGTAGAATACGGAAAACTTGAAAGCGTCTTACGCGAGCTTTATATCGTTTAAACCGCTGAAATTGATTAAATAGTGCATTTTTCCAACCAACGGAAGCTAGGCGCGGCCAGGGGGGAAGCAATATGGCGGCTATTACGTCACTTTCAAGCGTACGGAATGGAATTAGATCAGTGGCGTAAAAGCAATGTTGGGTGTAGCCGTGTTCTCAAACAGCCTACCGCGTTCGGATACTCGTAAAATTGTGTTTTACTTTTTAGTTCTGTGCAAAATTAAAGTTTACATCATACAGCCTTGACGTAAGTTTTTATTTATTAAACAAAGAAATAAGGTTTTATTGATTTTTGTTGTAAAACATAGATGCCATTTTTATGACACATTGTGTTTTGCGGTTTGAGTATATTAAATTCCTTTATTATATTTTGTGGTAACAATGCCCTTCCATTTTTATCAATATTCATAATATCGCGCATTGTAATACAGCTTTGTTGGATTGCTTTTGTTATCGCATATCGATACGATAATCTTAACTCATTTAATTAAGTACTTGCATTTAATTTCATGAAAATATACGAAATCAACAAATTTATTACTTTTTCGGCCGTGACTTCAGCTCCGAAATTTTATCTTATTTAGCTAGTTCATTTTAAATTGATGTTATCTTTTAAAGTGATAATTTTATCATTCTTTACATAAGAACTACAAATAGCTTTTAGTATGATTGAACATTATAAACACAGATTTCATTTAGATAAATAGGTAGATAATAGGAATAGGAATAGGAATAGGAATAAAAACCTAGGCTAATTTTATAAAAAAGGTAGTCATTTTTTTACAATTAAAAATATTATAGGTGCCTAGTACCTTACATGACCGTTTCTGCAATACTACCTAGTAAATTAGTAAAAAAATGAACTTTATGGGTAGTACATATACGAATTTGTCAAATAGCGGAAAAAGAGTTATCTTTATCCTCATACCCAGTTTACAATTAATTGCTCTATTGAATTAAAAGTGATATCATCTGTCCAATGATTCAGCTTTATAAAAAAATATATATTGTTATGCCACTTTATCGTAAGCTTTGGGTTTTAACTTGGTTAAGCCCGTAAATATTTAATGAAACAGATGCAATTTTTTATAGTTATTTTTACCTTTTACATTATAAGTAGGTAGGTACCTATCTAGGTAACTACTTTTTTTTTGAACTCGGTATTTTAGTTATATATCGATATCGATCGGATAGTTTTTCTGTTAATTATACCTCTGAAAATATATCTATGTCCTTTAAATCTAATAGGAATGTAATAAGAGCTTCATACCTATACCTAATGGATTGTAATTTTTACATAGGTACTATAGGTAGGTATCTACTTACCTAACATCTGTTTAAGATGTGTTGTTATTAATAGGTACATCTTAATGTTGTATTGAATTTAACTGTATCAATACATAGGTAGGTATATGAGTCTACTGCAACAAATTGCGTACCTAACATTTCGCAGTTATGTAGACAATGATATATATCAAAATATATGAAGATATTACGAAAAATCTGTAAAAAAAATGAAGAATAAATAGTTAAAGAAAAATCTTTAGGCTGTACCCACACTTTTTTACGACGCAAGAATCAATCTTTATTAGTCACTGTGAATTATTTATTCATCAAGTGTCTTGGCAATACCATTTAGAAACGAGGTACAAGGAAAAAAACATCTCAATACCTAAAATGCATTTTAGAGCGTAGGTATCCTTTTCAATAAATTCAATAACGATCCGTCCCTATTGCTCCAGGCTCCTTTGCAGAATAGACCATCTGCCTTGCTGCCAGGCTGCTCATAAAAGGCGAGCATAGGCTTATCGTCACTAAAACCGTGATATTTGACTCGGTGGTAGAGTTTCTCAGCGACTCACCCAGATTGGTATCACCGCCTTACCTATTCCTGCCGCCATAACGTCACGACGTGTTCCGGTTAAGGGTAAGGTAAACTTACTTTTGCTCGAGTCCTAACATCACGGCCACTTTTGGTGTCCCTTGGCGGCGTGAATTTCTCACCATCAGTTAATCCGTCTGCTTGTTTGCCCTCTAATTTCATAAAAAAACATCAATTACAACTTTACGAATTCAGGTTTAATTCCCAGCAAGGACAGACAGTACCACCTGTCTGTCGTTGTTAGTGTCATGATGGTCTCGACGACATGGGTGATGGGACAGCTAGTCTATGTGTTTCTTCAGTTTAAGTATTCATTTAAAAAAGTTTTAGTAAAGTTGATTGATACTTGTATTGGGCACAACGAAATGGTCAGCTTAAATTGGAGTTAAATCAGTTTATATATTTCTGAGATACAATGAAAAATGGATGTAAGTTTCTCGTATATTTTTCATGAATACCTAGTAGATAACAAAGAACAACCTACGAAAACTTTATAAGGTTTTGGAGATCTGCCCAAATAAGCGTACGTATAGAACAGATTTTAAATTGGAAGGATCTACAATAGCGAATTGTATCTTTATATAGAAGATATAACTTTAAAAAAGACGTAACGTACCTATGTTCAAGTTACCGATCGCACCCTTCAAACCGGAAAACTATAAACGTAAGGCACCTACGTACGTAGGCTACGTACACTAACTGACAGTAGAAAAAGACGAGGCGTTGGAGGCAATCCAGGCAACTCATTATAGGTTACAAACTTTCGTTTTGTGTATTTTGTTTATTAAATACCAACGACCTAACATTTGTATGTTTCCCCAGAATACAACAAAAGCAAATAACACCAACAGGTGGGCCATAGAAAATGAACTGATCCTGTGTTCGTAGAGCGGATAAAATGGCGCGAGATTATTTTTTGGATGCATTTTGAACTGTTTTCATACATTTACATTAAATTTATTTTTCTGTAATTATATTGTTTACAAATATGAATTAGAAGATACCACTGATATTGTCCGAAATTAAGACGTCTGGCGAACTATTGACCACCTCGTTAGTCGAGTGACTAGCGTACACTTCTAACAGCACCTATCAACCACAAGACTCGAGTTCGATTTCCGGCGGGGGCAGTCATTTGTGTGACGAACATTTAGATGTCTGCATTTCCGGGTCTGGGTGTTTATTAAATTTATTCAGATATTT
>NJDD01001360.1:135304-164956 GCA_002245505.1 Calephelis nemesis
ATTGGAAGGATCTACAATAGCGAATTGTATATTTATATAGAAGATATAACTTTAAAAAAGACGTAACGTACCTATGTTCAAGTTACCGATCGCACCCTTCAAACCGGAAAACTATAAACGTAAGGCACTTACGTACGTAGGCTACGTACACTAACTGACAGTAGAAAAAGACGAGGCGTTTGGAGGCAATCCAGGCAACTCATTATAGGTTACAAACTTTCGTTTTGTGTATTTTGTTTATTAAATACCAACGACCTAACATTTGTATGTTTCCCCAGAACACAACAAAAGGAAATAACACCAACAGGTGGGCCATAGAAAATGAACTGATCCTGTGTTCGTAGAGCGGATAAAATGGCGCGAGATTATTTTTTGGATGCATTTTGAACTGTTTTTATACATTTACATTAAATTTATTTTTCTGTAATTATATTGTTTACAAATATCAATTAGAAGATACCACTGATATTGGCCGAAATTAAGACATCCGGCGAACTATTGACCGCCTCGTTAGTCGAGTGGCTAGCGTACACTTCTAACAGCACCTATCAACCACAAGGCTCGGGTTCGATTTCCGGCGGGGCAGTCATTTGTGTGACGAACATTTAGATGTCTGCATTTCCGGGTCTGGGTGTTTATTAAATTTATTCAGATATCTTTTAGGTATTTCTATGTATTATAATCGTTGACTTACACCCATAGCTCAAGCATACTGCTTACTTTGGGGTGAGATTTAATTCGTGTGACTTGTCCAGGGATATTTATATTGAGGTCTATAGTCCGACTGTGTGAGTGAAATACATTCTAGGGTCCAGACCCTGTATTTGTCAGCTTAGTTAGAGACATTGCTTTTGCTAACAAATACAGGGTGTATTTGTTAGCAAAAGCAGTCTCTAGAATGCACTCAGGCACACTTTTTAACCAAATTCAAAAAACGAGGAACTTTCTCAATTCAATCAGATATATGGTTTTTTATCGTAGTAATCTTAATCTTAAAGAAAAAAAACGCAATGTTTCAAATAACACAAAGGCATCGTAACAAAATCTTTGTGATAAAGTTTCAATGAACTAAACTTAAATTGTCATGTCATTTCAAATAAAAAAACACGTAACGTAATGTCTCGTTTTGTATAAATGACTGCTGTTTAAACGAATAATTACGAATCGTGTAAAACATTTGTCATTATGTGAGAGAGATCATTATTTAAGATTTCATTTGACATGTGCTTTAAGCGATCTCGTTCTATTGTTACGTTTTCCAGTCTGGCTTACCGTTATTCGGACTTTTTATATTATCTGTGTCTTTGTATTGCAGTGTAGACTTATAACTCCAATATTTTATTTATCTGTTCATAAAATAGCGCCACTAGGATGACGTTTAGTGCTCTTCATTGAGAACTTTACCTACAACGTATTTATAATAATGAGAAAATAATATATATACCTAAGTTGGTATTTGATTTTCAAAAATTGACAGTGAAATGACATTTCAATTTTTAGTTCCTAATTTGACTAGTGAATATGTTGGTGGCACTAAAGTCTTGTTCTAGTGCGACTATCCGAACGCATGAAATTCAAAAATAATGAAGAATAGATACACTTGGGCCCGGTAAAATTGATTGTAGTGGTGTTGTAGTTTATCTTCGATAAACTACAACACCACTACAATCAATTCGATAAACGATATTTTTTTTTACTTTATCACGATTAGATTAAGAGACAGTGGCGTAAATGAATTATACCAAAACTAGCTGCACCCCGCGGTTTCACCCGCGTAAGTCCCAATCCCGCGGGAACTCCGGGATAAAAAGTAGCTTATATGTTATTCTGGGTCTTCAGGTACCTACATACCAAATTTCATCGTAATCGGCTTTGTAGTTTTTGCGTGAAAGAGTAACAAACATCCATACATCCATACATACAAACTTTCGCATTTGTAATATTAATAGGATATAACGTAGCGTAATAAGAGAGAGACCGTTATTTGTGCTTTTATTTGACATATTATTATGCCCTAAGCAATCTTGCTTTATTTTTATATTTTCAGTCTAGCTTTCCACTTTACGAACTTTTGTAGAGAGTTTTACAAGTTTAAGACATTGTTGTATTTACGCGTTTCAGTACAGGATTTCGTACGGTACAGGGATTTTGAGTTTTAAATGTTAGTGGATTTGGAATTATACCTCTTTGTGTATTCAATTATAACGTTAAATTTTCGAATTTAGAATTTTAAAGCTTAGGTATATTGTTTTATTTTTAGTGCAGTTATCCAAACGTAATTTATTTTAAATAATGAAAAACGAACAAATGGGGACTTCTTGCAAATTTAAAGAATTTTGTATATTTAAGCTGATCGAAAGGTAAGTAAAAAAACTGATTTCTTAACACAGACAGACAATAAAGATGAAAACGGTGCGTTGCCTATCTGATGCCAGGATAGTAATCCAATAAATGGCTGTATTATATCCAAAGGATATGACCAATTACATGTAGGTTTATGTGACTTCTAGGATTATTATCACAGGTGTGGCCCTAACTTTAGTTTATTTTGCCGCCTTGTAGCCCTTACCTGCTAAAAGGTTGCCGACCACTGGTGTAAAGTGTAGACTAAAGAGAAAAGGAGCGTCATCTTATTTTAAAAACCAACCAATCAGAAGCTTGAATGTACATAATTGTTTCTTTATTGATTAGTTTTGGACTTGGACAGACTAAAAAAGTATCTTCACGCCCCTACCCCCGAAGAAGTAGGCAAAGGTACAACCAGGGTACCCACGATTAACTGAAGACACTAAGTCCCACAATGTGATAGGTGGACAGACTGTAGATGAAATAAGAGAATCTATGCGAAAATAATTATTCAATACATTATTTTTTATATTGGATTGAAAGATAAACAAGCGAGGCCATTACTGGTGGTACGGCTATGGACACTGAAGGTAGTTATAGTGTGTTGTCAACCTAAAGCTGGGATTTTTCTGCCCTTATCCTACTATGAGCAATAAATCTGACCAGATGGAAGAGTCCAATTTATATTCATACGGATTGATATCAATCAAACATCTTCTTGATTGGTATCAGGACTCTTGTCGTATTCTGCTTTGGAAGATAGAGTAACCAAACCTAGTGAGATACATCCTAGCCATAAGTAAAACGTATTACTTATCATCAGGAATTTTTGCCCGTGTTGGTCAGAGTTGCTTGGGCAAATAGACCATTTGCCTCTGAACCCCGTGTTGGTCCGGGCTCCTTTGCAGAATAGACCGTCTGCCTTCCTTGCCAGGCAGCTCGTAAAAGGCGAGCATAGGCTTACCGTCACTAACACCGTGACATTTGACTAGGTGGTAGAGTTTCGCAGCGACTCGCCCGGTTTGGTACCACCGCCTTACCTATTCCTGCCGCCATAACGTCATGACGTGCTCCGGTTCGGAGGGTAAGGTAGCCGGTAAACTTACTTTTGCTCGAGGCCTAACATCCTGACCTCAGGTTGGCAACGCACCATTACCATCTTTGGTGTCTCTGGGCGGCGTGAGTTTCTTACCATCAGGAAATACGTCTGCTTGTTTGCCTTCCTATAACATAAAAAAAAAACCTGTCAGTTCTTAAGAGGCAAACGTAGGCTACATCGGTCATTGCTAACAAGGCCACTTGTGGTAGTAAATCTAGTTTAATATATAATCTTTTAGGAACGAACTCGGGACCACAAGAAGTCAAGTCCGACGCCGGACTGCTAGACCACAGAGGATGTTTTATAATAATATAAATGTAATATATATACATAATATTATAAGCTATATTCTTCTCATATATAAAAAAATTCTATTTCTCTTGGTCATCTCATCCCCCGTGTTGGTCCGGGCTCCTTTGCAGAATAGACCATCTGCCTTTCTTGCCAGGCAGTTCGTAGAAGGCGAGCATAGGCTTATCATCACTAACACCGTGACATCTGACTAGGTAGCCGGTTAACCTACTTTTGCTCGAGGCCTAACATCCTGACCTTAGGTTGGCAACGCACCATTACCATCTTTGGAGTCTCTAGGTGGCGTGAATTTCTTACCATCAGGAAATCCGTCTGCTTGTTTGCCTTCCTATAACATAAAAAAAAATTCATTGTTTAAATATTTTTCTGTCGTCATAGTTATTGTCAGCTGCAGGATCATATAAAACACGCCAAATTCTTTTTTTTTGAGTTAATTATTGTCGAGAGAAGGGTCATATGAAGAGAGAAATAATATCTTAATAGACTGAATAAACTCAAAGACAGTACAATAAGGGAGCTTATCTCCAGCAACAGAGAAACTGAAATAATTGATGGGAAAATAGGAAAAAATATTTAATTTATACAGGAGGTACTAAGTTCGCCAGGTTAGCTAGTATACAATAAAAGATACCGTTTTTGACATATCCATAAGTACGTAGGGACCAAAATTGTTAAGTTAGGTTGAATAAAAAGTCCAAGTTTTACAAAACGCGAAAGCCACTGGCGTCGAAGCAAAAGGTATAAATAAACTAATACCATGCTTAAGTCAAGGCCAAATACCTGCTTGAATTCCAATACAGATAAAAAAACAAGCGATTCTAGATCCCAGGAATGGGTATTCTAAGATCGTTCACTGGTTCAGGCAAATATCAGTGACTTAACAATAAGCGATAAAATTACTGGCATGCCAAGTTGTAAGTTAATTATTAACAAAGTTATCTAAGTTATTTAATCAAGTTCATTTAAATTAAAGTTATACAAGTCAAGAAATAAAATTAAGCTATGTAGATATAATGTTTTTTATGTTATAATGTATGGATTGTTATTGAACGTTCTGTGGTCTTGTGATTAGATTTTAGCGTAGATTAAATAGTTTCCTAGGTTCGATTCCCGATCTGGCAATTCCAAAGTTTTTTAATCCTATTAATATTTTAAATGCGAAAGTTTGTATGTATGAATGTATGGATGTTTGTTACTCTTTCACGCAAAAACTACAAAGCCGATTACGATGAAATTTGGTATGTTGGTAGCTGAAGACCCAGAAAACATATAGGCTACTTTTTATCCCGGAGTTCCTGCGGGATTGGGACTTACGCGCGTGAAACCACGGGGCGCAGCTAGTATTCTAATAAAAAAGTTGCCAGGAGGTTGGAGTTTTTAATTTAGCTAAAAAGGAAGAGATTATCAATTCTAATGTATTTTTTGTTACGTGTTACCCGGCTAAGGCCAACAGATTTTGATGCTTCTTTTTGGGAAGGTAGGTGATGATTGTGAGATGGTCCAATACAAATTTGATTGGTTCAATTCCCGGTCTGGCAATTCCAAAGTGAGTTTTTTAGTGTTCTAGTAAAAACAAAGTAGCTAGGAGGTTAAAGTTTTTAATTTAGTCTAAAAAGGAAGAGGTGATCAATTCCAATGTATTTTTGTCACGTGATTACCCAACCTAGACCTATAGATTTCTATGCTTCTTTTTTGGGAGGGTTGGTGATAATTCCGAGGTGTTTTTTTTTTATGACATTGGAAGGCAAACAAGCAGACGGATTTCCTGATGGTAAGAAATTCCCGCCGCCTAAAGACACCAAAGGGTGCGTTGCCAACCAGAAACCGGGATGTTAGGCCTCGAGCAATAGTAAGTTTACCGGCTACCTTACCCTCCGAACCGGAACACGTCATGACGTTATGGCGGAAGGAATAGGTAAGGCGGTGGTACCAATCCGGGCGAGTCGCTGCGAAACTCTACCACCTAGTTAGATGTCACGGTGTTAGTGACGGGAAGCCTATGCTCGCCTCTTACGAGCTGCCTGGCAAAGGAAGGCAGATGGTCTATTCTACAAAGGAGCCCGGACCAACACGGGGAAAAATAAATAATGGGTCCCATAAAATTTGTTTACTTAACAAAAAAATTTAATAAAAATGTTACGAAATCATCTCGGAATCAGGACCGCCTTTAAAAAAGTGAACTCGCTACTTCTTAAAGAAGTTAGAGTCGGTTTTTGCAGTTAAAGCGCATCTCTTGTATGTATACAAGATATTTTGGAATTCCAGTTTATGCTTTACATTTCAGCAATAAATCTGACTAGATGGAAGAGTCCAATTTATATTCATACGGATTTATATCAATTAAACATCTTCTTGATTGGTGTCAGCACTCTTGTCGTATTCTGCTTTGGAAGATAGAGTAACCAAACCTAGTGAGATACATCCTAGCCATAAGTAAAACGTATTACTTATCATCAGGAATTTTTCCCCGTGTTGGTCAGAGTTGCTTGGGCAAATAGACCATTTGCCTCTGAACCTGGCAGTTCTTAAGAGGCAAACGTAGGCTACATCGGTCATTGCTAACAAGACCACTTCTGGTAGTAAATCTAGTTTAATATATAATCTTTTAGCAACGAACTCGGGACCTCAAGAAGTCAAGTCCGACGCAGGAAATATGAAGCGCCTTTTCGCAGTCGGGTAATCCTATTAATATTATAAATGAGAAAGTTTGTGAGTGTATATGTATGGATGTTAGTTACTCTTTCACACTTAAATGGCTGCACGGATTTGTCCGAAATTTGGAACACCGATAGATTGTGACCTGGATTAACTATAGGCTACGTTTAATCCTGATCGAACAATGGTTTCCTGTGAAAACGCGGGCAAAACCGCAGGCAACGGCTAGTTTCAAACACAATCACCTACATGAGGCTTCCACGGCGCCTGTTAGCCGCATCCCAACAATAATTAAACTATGTAGGTCGTTTGACGTTTCTACGCCCACAATATACGTTGTTTGACCAACACCATCCAAGCGAGACCCCCCCTTCCTCCCCCCCACGGTGCATCTGTGTGGGTTTCGAGGGGAGTGCCTCATGATCCGCAGATCTTGATATATTGGCGCGCATGACCTCGAAGACCGCACGCCGCGACCATTGAGTTCTAGATCTTATTGCCTTTTGTATATAAAGGTTCCTTGTTTCGTGTTTATGGGTTTTACGCCTTTGGTTCAGTGGTATAGATGTCGGTTTAGAAATGTGAAGTTCTGAGTTCAATTCTGAAGTTCAAGTATATGATAAGAGTTTTCTAAAAAAGTAAGTAAGTATCTTCACGCCCATATCCCCTTATAGATAGGCAGAGATACAACCAGGGCACCCACGACTAGCCGAAGACACTAAGTTCTACAATGTGATAGGTGGCGAGCCTACCGCCAGAATTTTCTATGAAAGTGAAAAACAGGCTACCTAAATATGTTTGTTTGTAAGAAGGCCTATGTTCCTCATAGAGGGTTAGCTGTTAACTCCTGAATTCGTCAGTCCAAATATAACTGTTATATTTTAAAAATGAAGAAGCCTATGCTTGTACTCGGATCGTTAACTATATTATGTGTATCAAATTTCATCGGAATCAGTTCAGCGGTTAAGTATTGTAACCGAAGCAGACAGACAAATAGACGAGACAAACTAATTAATATAATAATAAAATTAATATATAATATCAAGCTATTGAACATTTTTAGATTTAGTGTTATATCTGTATTGGAAGGACTTTCTGATAGAAATACATGCCATCTGTAGACTGAAGATGTTAATTATGTGTTACCAATTTAAGACACGGATGTTGTATTGCCTTCTCAACTGAAGCCTCTGTGATCTAGAAGTCCGACGTCGGTCTTGACTTCTAGAGGTCCCGGGTTCGATGCCCGGGTCGGGTTAAAAAAATTAGAAAAAAATCTATATATTTTAATTTATACAATAAAAATAACGTTACCCGGGATTGGATATAATATGCCCGGGTGGCGAAAGGCTTGCCACCTATTGTGGGACGATTTCGACTAGTCATGGGCAGGCTGTGCCTCTGCCAACTCCTCCGGAGACATGGGCGTGAGGATACTTTTTTTCAACTGAACAAGACAATAGGGAGCATTGACTATATTGCGCCAAGAATTATAAGATCGTTTCAGCCTGTACCAACCTGACAATAGCTTGAATAAGCATTATAAATGACTAAAACAACGTAATTCATTTATTTTTTACGTATTCCGGTTTTTTAAGTCATTCTAATGTTACGTTTTTTTGCAAGTCATTTATTTGCCAATTCACAGTTTTTTATGTAGTAGTGTACGGTAGATAGGACTAAAAATTAATCTACCTTTAAATTTAATTATAATAAATTATGCAACTTATGTTTATAAATAAATAAAATGTTTATTAAAAATGTAAATAAGTGCTGGAAATAAGTGCTAAGATTTAAATGTACATTTTATATATTAAATACGTAACTTCTTAAATTTAATTCAATATTTGAACACCACAATGCTACCACATTGTTGTATTCTTAAATATCTTATTAACAACTTTTTAACACACATATTCCGCAAATAAATAATTTTCATTTCATTTCATTTCATTGTAATAAAAGCGAGCAAGCACACGGCTCTTCTGATGATATGAGATAACAGTATTGATGTAGGTGCTTCGATGTCTTGTGGTTGTGATATGAGACCCATTGTGCAAGTCTACCGCCTAACTTAACCTTCCGGATTAAAACGTGACATGGTCATTTTGGCTGTAAGAGTAGATGAGACGGTGAATCCCTACCCAGGCCAGTTGCTGTACAGCTGACAACACTACCACCAGTAGTGATATTGGTAATAACCCATTTAAACTTTGCTTACATCTTACGAGCTGCCTGGCAAGAAGGCAGATGGTCTTTTACACATGAGAGCTGGACCAACCCAAAAAAATGCTGTATATCTGTAAATTCCATCTGAATGATTTTGATTCTTTCTGAATTTCATTTGGTACTATGTCGATATTTGATATTTTTTTTTTAAATTGCAAATGCTTCCGAATTGGTCCCACATACATTTGGTCAACATCCTTCTTGTAGTTTTTGAGTTATACTTAAGAATGCATACATTTTTGATGAGGTCATCAAGATAATTTAAGTGAACAGTTTATACGTTAGAATAACATATAGGCTACAATCTATAAGGCAAATATACATTAGTAAATAGAAAAAGCCGCGAGTGGAAGCTAGTATAAATATGAGTTTGTTATGATGGATATCTATTTTTTTTTCACGCAAAAACAACTGAACAGATTTAGATGAAACTTAACAGGGGTATCTATACTTTAATTATAACGAGGAAATGTTTGATTTTTTGTTTGTTTGAAATGAATAGTCTCCGAAACTACTAGACCGACTTCAAAAATTCTTTAATTTTTTGAATGCTACATTATCCCTGAGTGATATAGGCTTTGTTTCATCAAAATCGGTGCAGAAGAAGCCGAGTTATGCTGGCGAAGCTGCGTGAAACTGCTAGTAGTTTATACGTCAGAATAACATATAGGCTACAATTCATTAAAAATATACTTTAAAACGTTGTCGAAGTTGCTAATGGACTCTATCCAAATATTTCTATGCCTTCATTTATCCTACATCACTAAATATTATTACCAACTTTTGAGCGACATAAAACTTTGGCCTAATTCTCTGTAAATTATCTTGAAGGGGAGTTTCCATTAAGTGTAAATACATTATTCTGCATATTTCGAAGGTTCTGTTTTATCTCTTCATATTATTGTCAAGTTTGTGAACACTTTTTTTTTTATGATATTGGAAGGCAAACAAGCAGACGGATTTCCTGATGGTAAGAAATTCACGCCGCCTAGAGACACCAAAGATGGTAACGGTGCGTTGCCAACCTGAGGCCGGGATGTTAGGCCTCGAGCTAAAGTAAGTATACCGGCTACCTTACCCTCCGAACCGGAACACGTCATGATGTTGTGGCGGCAGGAATAGGTAAGGCGGTGGTACCAATCCGGGTGAGTCGCTGCTAAACTCTACCACCTAGTCAATTGTCACGGTGTTAGTGACGGTGAGCCTATTCTCGCCTTTTACGAGCTGCCTGGCAAGGAAGGCAGATGGTCTATTCTACAAAGGAGCCCGGACCAACACTTAAATAATTATAGCTGTAAAAGTATTTTAATAAAATAACGCTTACTTGTTACCATCGTCATAGATCGGTACTGTTATTTTCTCTTCCGGTTTGCTAGTCCGGGATTTTTTTAAGTGTTATGACAACGAATCCCATATCTCTTCCAAGTAAGAGACAACTATGGTCTGCAGGCACCATTGATGTTACAGTCGCTGTCCTGTGCTCACTTTGCTAGGCCTATTGCGCAAAGCTACACTAACCGACGGACCAGAACATGATTATCTTTATGACGGCTTTTTTAAGGCAGTAGACCCCAACCGCAAAAGTTGCCAAGTATTTTTACAGGTATTGACTCATATATCCTTAGTGGCAAGGATATATGAGTTTAATATGGATATGTGAGCAGATCTGTTTGCATATATTGCAACAATAAAAAACCAGATGAAAAAAAAATCATATCGTTAAAAGATACGCAAAACAGTACAGGTGTTTATTCATTTAAAGAAAGTTTTGCAAGCGCCGGAAATATCAAATATGAAAAAAATAAGTATCTTTAAGCTTGTATCCTTAAAGATGTAGGCCAAGGCAACAGGGCAGTGCCCTAAAGGGCACCTATTAGCTAAGGATACTATTTAATCCTAAAATGTTATAGTTGGCAAACCTAACTCTAACCAGGTTCATATCCAAGGGCTACGTTATTTTTATTAAAAAAATGAGAAAACACTTTAAACGCACGACCTAGGGATCGAACCCAAGACCTCATGTAATCAACGCCAACACCGGACCGCTAGATATGAGACTAATATGGTGAACTCGTTTTCCGCCTTTTCCATAAAAAAAGTTGCTGGCGGCAACTAATAAGTGCGTGAATGCGTGGTAGTACCATGAGTTGCACTATCTAGTTCCCACGACGATACTGAGCACAGGGAAAGAAAAAAACTTTCCTTTTATTAAATAATAACGTCGTGTCATGATATATAAAGACAATTGATAAAATCTCTATAATTAATTACGATTATCTGTTTTTGTTCAAAAAGGTCAATTCCCACAAGCTTTAAACGCTGCGTTGTAATAAAGTATTTGCGCTCTGAATGTAAAGCTCATAATAATTAAGATAAGTTGCAAAAATAGGTAAAGAAGATGATATAATAAGTATGCAAATATGTGTTGAAAAAATTTTGATCAGCAAAACCATTAAACTAAAAAATATGGAAATTGTGTAAAACGTTAGTAAAAATACATGATTTATAAAAGTAACTTACGAATTTCCATTTTCCAAAACAGAAAATTGATTGTATTTTTATACAAAATTGTTTGATTTTGATTATTAAAGTACAACATTCCCTCTGTCTAAATCAGTATACGATAATGCCGAGCACTGTTACTATCGTGACAGGTTTAGGCGTACCAGTTAGGTTCAACTGCTGAGGAACACTCCACTGTTGTCGTTCAATCAATCAGATTATTTGTTTTTACTTTTTAGAATTTTAGTTTTTTAAAATGTTAATTGCATATGGCATTAGGTCATCTTTTTCTGATGTAGATAATATTTCGGAAATAATATTATTTAAAGAGTTTATAGTAAGGCTCTAGGTGATGTTCTTACAAATAGTATGCTTGTTAGCGTTAGTACAAAAAACAAAACATAGTTCTAGAATCTCATTAAATAAAAATACGAATACAGTCCCAAAATATTGATTTCTGTTAACGTCACTGTGATAGCACACGTGATATCGATAGTAGAAAATATGATGCCAAAAAAGCTTGACCCCGAGTCGCATAAAACAAAACCGCTTATATAACACGACCTTAACTGTGCAAAAACCATATGGGATGAGAACGAAACGGTTATATCTTGATAAGCGACTCATTGTAATGTAGCCATTTAATTGAATGGTATATCTGTTTCACACCTACTTTATACGAGGTAGGTTAAATGTTTGTGCAAAGTTCCCCCGTGTTGGTCCGGGCTCCTTTGTAGAATAGACCATCTGCCTTCCTGTGCCAGGCAGCTCGTAAAAGGCGAGCATAGGCTTGCTGTCACTAACACCGTGACATCTGACTAGGTGGAAGAGTTACGCAGCGACTCATCTGGATTGGTACCATCGCCTTACCTATTCCTGCCGCCATAACGTCATGACGTGTTCCAGTTCGGAGGGTAAGGTAGCCGGTAAACTTACTTTTGCTCAAGGCCTAACATCCCGGCTTGTGGTTGGCAACGCACCATTACCACCTTTGGTGTCTCTAGGCGGCGGGAATTTCTTACCATCAGGAAATCCGTCTGCTTGTTTGCCTTCCAATGTCATAAAAAAAAAAGTTTTAGGTCACTAAAAAGATAGGTAGGTATCTTTTTATGTGATAAGATACCAACACATGGTGGTAAGATATTACCGTTGAATGCAGACACCATAGACGTTGTGGTCACTGTCATTATGACAGTAGGGACAGGGAAGGTGGTGGATCTCTATCTGGACGAGTTGCAGCACGGCTTCTTACCACCAGTGATCTTGTTGGTTGTTTAAGACTAATT
Organism: Calephelis nemesis; assembly: GCA_002245505.1. Lineage (NCBI taxonomy): Eukaryota > Metazoa > Arthropoda > Insecta > Lepidoptera > Riodinidae > Calephelis > Calephelis nemesis. Next base: position 147,734 of record NJDD01001360.1, read on the forward strand.
TAATTTTTGCTTGCCTTTTATGAGCTACCTGGTAGAAAAGTCTTCACATCACTATTATAAAATTACTGAGAATAGCAAACTCCTCATATACATATTATATAAATTGTTTATGTATTTATTATATGTTATTTACTCAGTGTTTTTTGTGTAGAATAGACCCTCTACCAAAAATTTATGGAGGCTCGTAAGGGGCGAGTAAATTTTAAATTGGTAATTTTTTTTTATGACATTGGAAGGCAAACAAGCAGACGGATTTCCTGATGGTAAGAAATTTCCGCCGCCTAGAGACACCAAAGGTGGTAATGGTGCGTTGCCAACCAGAGGCCGGTATGTTAGGCCTCGAGCAAAAGTAAGTTTACCGGCTACCTTACCCGCCGAACCGGAACACGTCATGACGTTTGGCGGCAGGAATAGGTAAGGCGGTGGTACCAATCCGGGTGAGTCGCTGCGAAACTCTACCACCTAGTCAGATATCACGGGGTTAGTGACGGTAAACCTATGCTCGCCTTTTACGAGCTTCCTGGCACAGGAAGGCAGATGGTCTATTCCACAAAGGAGCCCGGACCAACACGGGGAATTTTAACTGATATTACGAGACCACTAGTAGTAGAGTGCTGTACAGCAACTTATGATAAGCCATAATGATAGCAGAGAGTAGAGAAGCCGGTAGACTTGCACGACATGGTCAACATAACGGCTACAGGTATCGTCAGGACAGTCGTGTGCTTTTTCGCTCACCTATCACAAAAAATGATAATGTTACTTAACCAGCCTTTGGTACAGCCAACTATGCCTTGAACGGCCAATGTTAATAATATTTCTCTAAAGATGGATTTCAAGCAATCTAGATAGCTGCGTATCCGCCGGCCTATCTTTACCTAATTGCCATATTAATCCTGTCCGCAGATATGTTATTGGCAAGCGATAACATAAAATGGATCAAAATATCAATCTTGGACAGCAAGTTTTGGATTAGGATTGATTATTAATATTGGCCGTAAGTCATGTGTCTCTACGTAGGAGCAATAATATTTATATCTTAAACTAAAGTAAGAATCTGCACGCCCGCATCCTCCAATATAGGCGGAGGCGTTCAACCAGGGCACTCACGGTTAGCTGAAGGTTTGTCCAAAATGTAATAGGTAGCAAACCTATCGCCAACTGGGTGTTTATCCAATTCCGGGCTACATTGTTTTTATTAGAAACTAGCTTAGCCGACAGACGTTAAACTTTCCTAAAATGTTTTTTTTTCGTATAAGCGTTCTGCTGATAATTACTAATATAAAGAAAAGTAATTAGTAAAATTGGACTATCCTTTCACGCGTGATGTGACAATCACTCACCACGGTAAGAAGGGATTAATTTTTACTCAAAAATGTGTTTTTTAAACACATTTAGTTAAAAAAATCGAAGCAAGCACATACATAAAAAAAAATAACACTTCTTGTACATAAAATATACATCAAAAACATGAAATCATAAAAAAATAACACGTAACCTGTTAAAAGGCGGGCTTATTTTTGACATTAGTCCCCGAAACGCCAATCAATTTCAATTTACTATTTATCTCTTCACAGCTGTTTTGCATGAGTTCGGTTTAAAAGGCTAAGTCGAACTTTAAACAGCTGTTCGGTTCGTTTATGAAGTCCAATCCGAACTCATAAAAGAGATAAATTGTACATTAAAATTGATTGGCGTTTCGGAAACTGGCCTATGTCACAGCTTAGTTTCGATAAAAAAACTCTCAAATTAAAAGATATCTGAAGTGTGTTTTGAAAAGATCGCAATGGCTGTGTTGTTCCCATCCAGTTACAACTCAATCAGTCACGCAGTTACCCGTTGGGAATTATTTATTAAAATTATCCCAATATTCCCAGCAAGTAACATTGAAGTTACTCGATGGGAATTTTACTTGTTGGGAATATTGGAATACTTTTATGAATAATTCCTAACGACTAACATTCCCATCGAGTAATACGAATGTTACTTGCTGGGAATGTTGGGATACATTTAATGAATAATTCCCAATGAGTAACAGCTGGTCAACTGGTGTGACTAGGTGGGATCAATCAAAATGGGTTGTGTTTCTTAAAATTACAAAGAATAAACTGCTAAAACATAACTTTCGTTACAGCCGGCAAACAACAAAATAACAGTCAAACGTTAACTGTTCAACAAAAAGTAACTGACAGTCATCATGACTTTGTTATCTTGGGGCAGGGTGATTCATATGGCGCGTGTACAACACATCTGCTGTCTGCAACTGGTTCAAGATTCAAATCCATTAGCTTTTTAATCGACTTTAAAAAGGGGGTTAGATGTTCATTTTTTATGTTAATCGATTTATTCGTCATTAGTTAACTGTTTTTTTTTATATAAAGCGTGTTTCTGAGGAGGTTTTATTTTCCAGCTTCGGACTTGACTTCTTGAGGTCCCGGATTCGATCTCTAGGTTGGGCAACAAAAAAAAACACATAATGTATATTTTCAATTTTCTTATTTAAATATAGTTTTCTCTATGATTGGGTACGTGCCCGGTTGACGATAGGTTTGCCACCTATCACATTGTGGGATTTAGTGTCTTCGGCTAGTCGTGAGTACCCTGGTTGTGCCTCCTCTTACCTTTTCCGGGATAAGGGCGTGAATATACTTTACTTCATTTTAAGTTTAAACCTGATTTTACCAGTCTTTTGCATATTATTGACATGATATTGAAATTGTAGTGGGTTTTTAGTAGTTCAACTGCTTATACAACATTACAAGTTTTTTTACACGCGATTTCGTCAGCGTAAAATTGATTTTAATATAAACTTCAGTCAGCCGTTATATTCCTTATTGTTGATTTTTACAAATTAAGGTGTTTATGTTGGTGGAAGGCTTTAAGGTTTTATCAAAACGGGTTTTTTTTTATGTTATAGGAAGGCAAACAAGCAGACGGATTTCCTGATGGTAAGAAATTCACGCCGCCTAGAGACACCAAAGGTGGTAATGGTGCGTTGCCAACCTGAGGTCAGGATGTTAGGCCTCGAGCAAAAGTAAGTTTACCGGCTACCTTACCCTCCTAACCGGAACACGTCATGAGGTTATGGCGGCAGGAATAGGTAAAGCGGTGGTACCAATCCGGGCGAGTCGCTGCGAAACTCTACCACCTCGTCAGATGTCACGGTGTTAGTGATGATAAGCCTTTGCTCGCCTTTTACGAGCTGCCTAGCAAGAAAGGCAGATGGTCTATTCTGCAAAGGAGCCCGGACCAACACGGGGAATTATTACATTTTTGGAAGTATCGATGAATTCTTTTTCCACACGAAACATGTCACGGTTAAAGTCTCAAAAAAATTCGCTTTAAAGTTATATCGTCATGTTGATTGTATTTTAGAAGTAATGATTTTATATGCATATAGCTAATTTGCAAAAACATAAATTAAATTGATATACAAGCTTTTGCATACATCTCACGTTTTAGTCCTTCCATAGGAAAAGCCAAATGAATTTGAAAATTAAAAGAACAAACTAATATATAGCTGCTAATATTTACTAACAGTCTAAATATTAAATGTCATGTTGTTTGTCGGAACCTGTAACAGGTTATTTTGTCTCGCCGATTTACCTATCTGATTAAACTTCACCCACACCGTTTTGATACGTGACGGTCTTTTATAGTACGATATCCTTGATTAAAAAACAAATTAAAAAAAATTAATCCCGATCTGCTCTTTCTAACTTCGGTTTCTGACAACTTTAGGACCTTGGGGATATCCAAGAAAAGAGTACACTCATGTTTAAAAGTTCTGAGTGCATGAGCTGCTGTATGTAAAACTGAAGACTTGCCATCAAATGAACCGTTATCCCGTAATCATAAAAAAGACAGTTAGTTATACCGATCTCCTTATTTATACAAGATGTTAAAGAAGATTGAGGTGTTTTCACGCCAGTATCCTCAAAGAGGTAAGCAGAGGTCCAGAGAACCCACAATTAGCCGAGGTTCCTTAGATATTTATTCAATCCCTATTAACGCTGTTGCTATTTAACAGTTAAAACAAAAGTATCTTCACGCCGATTCAAGAAATAGGCAGAGGCACACCCAGAGGACCCAGGACTAGCCGAAGACACCAAGTTTTAAAATGCGATAAGTGATTAGCCTATCGACATCTGATAAGACTCGAGGATCGAATCCAGGACCTTGTGAAGTCATGTTAAATACCAGACCAATTCAAAGGTGAAAGTTGACATTATAGTCAGTATTACAGTGGAATAAAGACTGTAATCCTACCTTGGAGTACTCTAGTCCATGTTTATTGAATTGAGTGTAGTATAGTTATAAGGCGGTTTGAGGTTACTGTACCTTCTAAACTGAAACGGACACTAAAAGAGAAAGAAGGAAAGGAATACTATCGTGTAGGTGATGATTTCCAAGCAGTTGCACCATATGTTAATATGCAAGGGTCTTTCTTACTCGATTACAAGTTGAAAGTAATAAGCTTCCCACAAGTGTCTCCCACGCAGGCGCCTGGGTCATGAGCCGGACTATTGCATATTTTATATTTACTAATATCCGCCTGCGACTTTGTCCGTGTTTTAAGCCTTGTTATTTTAAACCAGCTTTGATTTTTCATAAAGGCGTCATTTTTTGGAGCACCATAAAAAATAAAACTCATTAATATGGTTATTACAACATATTAAAATAAAAATTATTATGTATTAGTTAGTATGTGTTTCGAACAATAAGCTTTGATGCTTACTTAGCTTTGAAAAGTGTTTAAAATGATCGGATAGAATATAATAAACTCTTTTAGTGCCCAAAATACATAAAAAATAAATACACTTAAAAAACATTAAACTAAGTGATAAACAAAGGCGGCCTTATCGCTAAAACAGTGATTTCTTCCAGGCAACCTTATGCTTAGGAGATATAATGAAAGAAATGTTGCACGACGGTGCCCTTAATAAACAAAAAAGAAATATGACAATTAAATATCAAATTAAATAAAAATTTGTTAGGGCAAAGGAAAAAAGACGAGTTGCACTCCGGGAGTGCCGGCAGATGTGAAAACTTGAATGTTAACGTTGTACGATTTTGATATTTTGGAATGTTTAGGGAATCATTTTGCACGAATTACTTTAATTATCAATATGAAAGTACTATCATTTATGCATAAATATTATTTTCATATCAATAACTTGCGTTTGGCTTGACAAAAACTCGCTAAAGTAAGACTACGTGACGGCTAGGAGCATCGCCATATTATCTGCACAACGAACATTGCTCGTCTACACATAAAGCTTATTTTCAAGATGGAACAAATAAAGCAATGTCTGTTGATGTTATACGTATCTGCTATCATGTTGTCAGAATGTAATGGTAGGTATATTGCGGCGTATTATCCATTGCGAATCCTATGCTCTTCGGAAATATCTAAGCAATACAAAAACAGAAATGAATCTACGTTTTATTTAAGATCTCGCGCCGTCTTATTCGCGCATGCGCCCTGCGTCGTCTTACGATCTGACGATCTGACGCGAGTTTAGAAGTTTTTACTCATTCCAAAAATAGTGCGCAGCGCCGCTAAAGAAGTTTTCACTTCAAGAATAGATTAATCGAGTCAAATTGAATGTAGAAAGTGACGTTTAACTATGGTTTTAAACATATTGATATAAGGGACTTTCCTGACTTCTACAGGGAGCCAGTTCCAAAGATTTACTTAAAGCGAGGTAAAAGATCAGCTTTAAACATTTGTGTTACGAGAGTGTAACTTGGAGAGAAAGGCTATCATTATATCTAAGAAATTTTACCTCACTATTGCAAAATTTAAATCTCTCATTTAAATACGTATTAGCATGTGGGTTAAAGAAAATACAGCACAGTAATGAGAGAATATGACGATTCCGGCGAAGATGGATAGGCAACCACTTGAGCTTAGCACGAAAGCCAGAAACGTGATCATATTTACGTAGCGAAAATATGAACCTAATACAGAGATTTTGAAGACGCTCAAGTTTATTTACCTACTTGATAGAATATATTACAAATAAAAAGTCGCTTTCCGCTATCTGTCTCTATAACGCTTAGATTTTTGAAATTGCGCAACGGATTTTGATGCAGTATTTCTAATTTATAAGTAATTCAAAAGGAAAATGTATTAAGGAAGTTTGTCCACACATGCGAATCTGGGGCGGGCTGCCAGTTTAAGTAAAAACTAAATAGTTAAGTATCTTCACGCCCATATCCCCGAAGAGGTAGGCAGAGGAGCAACCAGGGCACCCACCGAAGACGCTAAGTCCCACAATGTGATAGGTGGCAAGCCTATCGCCAACCGGGCACATTTCCAAACCCGACCAAAAATTTTTTTTAATTAGAAAATTGGAAAATTCCAATTTTCTTTTTGTTGGCCGACCTGGGATTCGAACCCGAGACCTCATGCAGTCAAGTCCAACACCCGGACCGCTAGACCACAGAGGGGATAAAAACTAAATAGTTTATCCCTGGATAAATAACACGAATTTATCCTGTCTTAAGCAAAGCAAATTATATGCTTTTATTATACAAACACATGAAAACACACATATATATATATATATACGTACACATATATACGTAAACATAGTAATAAATGTCATACACTCCCAGCAACAATAATGCAACTAATACATTTACCAATCATCAAACATGTACTTGCCTCTTTCGGGAATCAAAACCGTACATACGCTAACCCCTCGTCTAACGAGGCTTTAATCATTACGTGATACAGCTATCGCGGTAAGAGATCTACCCTAAGCATAGGCTCGTTTTCGTGGAACAAGATATGTGTACGAAAAGACTAAATATAAGGGACGTCGATTAGGTCCTGCGTAACTGGAGAAGCCAAAGTAAGAAAGCGGAACAACTGGGATTGATGCTTGGATGATGATATTGATGATCGTTGACTCACGTATAATTTAAACATATAATTTGATTACGTTAAGATTATTTCATTGGGTTTAATATGTTTTTAGAGATATTACTTTATTTACCAAATTTCGTTAAGTGATATTTGAATTAATAATAAGTCACTTGAACACTTGCAAATTTCAATGTAATTTAAAAGTATACAAGTGAATTGAAATTTTTTTTTTGAATTACTCATGTGTTGCCACCCTTGCGGTTTTTACAACTTCACCGGATTTTGCAGAGATTTCAAGAGATACCATGGTGTCCAACCTCCAATCAGCAGTGTGTCTAATTTTTTGACTTGGAAGATTTATTTACCATGTCAGATAAAAGTATGGTAGGTTTATTGCAGCCCTATAAGTGCAGGTTTAAATTTCCCGGTGATTTGAATAAGAAGTACGGGAAGAGGAGGATCAGCAACTTTCAAAATTCAAGTCATTTTGAATGTTCACCATGTTCATTATCCATTAAGGCAAACTGATTGGTTGAAATATTATAGTCAACGTAGACATATTAGGCATATATACTACTAATATTCGATTAGCTCTCCTAGTATAAAAAGAGGCTGTAATTGTTTTTTTAGTTTCTAGACGCTTAACGCGCTAAAAAGAAAAAACCTCAAATTATTTTTTACTTTTCACTTTTCAATCGAAAAAGTGCAATCTCCATGATGCTTGAGTAGCTACACATTTATTATCGCGGGCTCCCCTACTATTACTTATTTAATGTACTTAATATGGAAGGATCCTATTCGATAACAAGTTGAAAGTACCCACTAATAAGCTACCCACAACTCTCCCACGCCGGCACTTGCTTTATATTGTATAATACTAGATGTTGCCCATGGCTTTACCCGTGTAGCCTTTCAAATATGTACGAGTCAGACCACACATAACTTTCTAGAGCGGCGTTGCGCACTTTTTTGGAATGGGTAAAAACTTCTGGGTAAAAATTTATGTTGAAATCAGTATTCTATACACTTCTAGGTTGGTTTTATAAATTTCATGGCAATTCGTTCTTGGGCAATTAGTTTTAATGTTAAAAATGCGAAAGTCTGTTTGTATTTGTTGCTATTTCCGATTCCAATTTCAATTTTGATACCATATGATACACATGTAACTAAAATTAAATAAAAATAATAAAAAAATAAATCGAGTCTAGACAAGCAATTTTTTAAGCTATTGCATACCTAGCTTCTATTGCGGGCCTTGAGCGTGGAGACCGAATCTCGAAATTCCGTAACGAAAACATCCTTCACTCCGACCGGTACAGCGGTGATATTTTTTTAGTTTTGCCATCTATCGATGAAGATAAGTTTTACCGCGACAGTCTCCGAGTGCCACACGTATTTTTTCCAAAAATCCACCCCTTAAGGGAATGAATGTCTTTATGAAAATCGTAATTTTGTTTCGCTTATTGCATGCATATTCAATTGGTTACTTAAACAAGAAAATATTCAATCTGAAGCCGGTTTTATGCAGTTTTTCTTTTTATTCTACATAAAATCGTGTACAAAAGGTCAATGTACTTTAAAAAGCATGTTTGATTGTCTATAGAGATCCGAAATACCACAATGTTCGGATAATGCGGGCACGTTCAATATATCCGACGAAAATATGCTTTCAGTGCTCAATAAAGCTACTTCCTATGGTTTCACCTTGTTAACACTGCTTCTGATTACCGGTAATTAATCCCTTCTAATGTTACAAATGCGAGTGTATGTCTGTTCGCATGTATGCTTCGTTTATACCTCAAAATAGGTCAACAATTTAAGAGTTTTAGCAAATAATTAGCTAGGAATCTTGTATTTGAAATTATGGATTTTTTAACAGTGACATTTTGCGCTGTGATTTTTTGTGTTTTGTAATCGCCTCCGTAACCTAGTCCTAAGCTCGACTCCCGGGTCAGGCAAGAAAAAAATGTATATTTTTAATTTTCTAAGAACAAAATGTTGCCCGGGATTGGATATGTGCCCGGTTGACGACAGACTTGCCACGTATCACATTGTAGGATTTAATGTCTTCGGCTAGTCCTGGGTGGTTGTGTTTATACCCTGAGGGTATTGTTAACTATGACCTAGCCTCTGTGGTCTAGGGGTTCGATTACTGGGTCATCAAATCAAAATGTATTCAATTTTCTAACAAATACCACGTTGCCCGGGCTGAATGAGAACTGGGTTTGTCATCTACATTGTGGGACCATGTACCTTTGGCTAGTCTTGGGTGTCCTGGTTATACCTTTGCCTATTTTTTGGGGCATACTTACAAAATTTAACTTAAAGTTACATCAGAAGAGATTGTGATTAAAAACTTACTAAACAAAAAATGATGATTCATTTGAAGCAAAAAATGTGACCATCATTTGTAGTTTAGCAGTTTTTCAAAAGATTTTTTGTCCAGTTACAACTGTAAAATATATTCAAAGTCATCCTCATGCTTACGAGGAAAAATATCAGATTTCTCGTCATCATGAAGACACTAAGTTGAAATGTAGAAAAAAACACACTAATAAGTATCACAACAACTTTTGTGATGATACAAGGAAAATGTATTTCTACATAAGAGAAAATGTGTGTGTCCCGTGTTGGTCCGGGCTCCTTTGCAGAATAGACCTCTATAGGAAGGCCAATGCCTTCCTGCCAGGCAGCTTGTAAAAGACGAGCATAGGCTTGATGTCACTAACACCGTGACGTCCTACTAGGTGGTAGAATTTCACAGCGACTCACCCGGGTCGGTACCACAGCGCTACCTATTCCTGCTGCCATAACGCCCAATGCTTCCCGTTGACGTGTTCTGGTTCGGAGGATAAGGTAGCCGATAAACTTACTTTTGCTCGCGGCCTAACATCCTGGCCTCAGGTTGGAAACGCACCATTACCGCCTTTAGTGTCTCTAGGCGGTGTGAATTTCTTACCATCACTTAATCCGTCTGCTTGTTTGTCTTCCATTATCATAAAAAAACACATTTTTGTTTAAAAATGTGTTAATATTTATGCAAATCTGTACGCAATGGTAGGCCTTCTAGATCCTTGAAAACCTGCCAAGCTTCTTCTACATTAAGTAAAAGACTCTTGAAAAAAAAGAACTCTTGAAACCACACTCGGATAATATTCGGGCGATTTGGACGTGGACTCGCAACCTTATTCTAGTTCCGGTTCAGAGGATAAGGTAGCCGATAAACTTACTTTCGCTCGAGGCCTAATATCCCACCCTAGGTTGGCAACGCATAATTACCACCTTTGGTGTCTCTAGGCGGCGTGAATTTCTTACCATCAGGAAATTTGTCTGCTTGCTGCCTTCCAATATCATAAAAAAAACCTAACTCTCCCGGGTAAATAAATCAATACAAATTGGCATGTAAAAGAGTTTGAGTTTGTTGAATTAAACGTATAGTTCGTTTTAGAGACCAAACAGATGAACCGATTTTAATGTATTTTATAAATAGACTTTGGAGACGGACTGGAGTGGTGTGTACTCTTTAATCCTGTGGGAGAGGTAAATGACTTAATTCGCGGAATTCGGAAGTCGCGGAAAACTAAAAATACCATTCAACTAGCTGTCCCGGCGAATTTCATTCCACCCGTTCAGTTTGTACAGGAATAATAAAGTATTGTGTTTCCCATTTTCCCTGCAAATTTGACTATAAAACCTTCTGACTATAATATCAACACAACAGCGAAAGAATTATTCAAGTCAGTTCAGTCGCTCGGAAGTTATGCGCTTACCAAGTCAGCTTGTCAGGACAAGACGTCTGTCGGTTCAGCTAGTAAGTACATAAAAGTTACTTCATCTAGTAAAGACTAAAGGCACAGTCAGTAATTAACAGTCGAACAGTGAACATTAAAATAAGGTAGATTTATTATGTCAGTGTTAAGGTTTTGGTGATTCTGTAAAAACTGCAATTATAACATTTGAAAAGTGTGTAACAACAAGAGTTAAAAAATATATCGATGAAAAGTACAAATAAAATGTTATGTGAAATGTGTGTATAAATTCTGCAAAAACATTAGACAGTCTGAAAGTTCTTATTTTTGAAGTCGGTTGAAAATAAAGGCCTTATATTCAATATTTGCATTATCTTTACACCAATATTGTAAAATCACCAGAAAAAAAAATTGGCGGTATGCGTTTTCGTAACTGAACATATTTGTCCAAAAATAAATTAAAAATAAAATATTAATTTATTATCCTATAATAGACGTAATTTATGCTCAACTTTTTATACTCTAGTAAAATACCTAAAAATACGCAATGCGCGAGCGGCGGCAACCCCTCCGCCCCTCCCTTCCACCCCGCTTTGTTGAGTTGTAGAGTGTCCATAAGTTACGTCAAAATTTACGTAAATTTTAGGTCCTTATAACTTTGACATTTTCAACTTTCTTTAATAATTTATGACACGAATAAGTTATTTTACCTATTATGTTTGCCACATTTGATTTTTTCTGGTAATTAAAAAATATTGGTGTATATTGATAGGTGATGCCAGAACTTTGGACCCCTTTTTACGAATGTTGCGCAGACGCAGGAGCATAAAATTTGGCACACTTATAGTTTATGTGTAATAGAAGTGCAGAATGCTAATATTTTTCAATAATAATGCTTATGAAGTACATTAAATCAATAAATAAATATAATAAGAAAAGATCACAGTTGGCGCACTTAAAGTTTGGAAACAAAGTAGTTGATCTTGAGAAATGAAGATGGGGTTCTTATCAAAGATATTAAAATTTATTAAGATCAAATTTCCACCAACGGGCGACCAATAATATTATATAAAGAATCATTCATTATTTTTAATGCCAACCCATGTAATTGCATACAAAAAATATTTTTTTAGTGTTACGATAAAACAATGTATCTATAGATAGAGCATTGCCAAGAAAAGCGGTAGTAGTCGCAGGAAACATCTAGTATATGTGTAATAACCAATTTAAAACCGTTTTGCAAAGTACTCCAACTTGTGTAATTTATTATTCACCCAATATGTTGGAAATTTCAATTTGTGCTTAATTTGAGGCAATGTATTGGTAATTTTGCATTATTGAAAATTGAAGAGCGCTTTCATTTTCAACCGACTTCAAAAGCGAAAATTTTCAGATTGTCTGATTTATTTTGTAAAATTTATATACATAAACTTTACACAACACTTGTGCTTTTCCACAACAAAATTTATATAACACGTTATGTTACTTTCAAGTGTTATAATTGCTCTTTTTACAGCATTATATAAGACTTTCCAAATAACTTTACCGTTGACGTGTTTCAGTTCGGAGGTAAACTTACTTTTGCTCGAGACCTAACATCAGGCGGCCTGAATTTCTTACCATCAGGAATTTCATCTGCTTGTTTGCCTTCTTATATCATAAAAAAAACTATTAAGGTAAATAAGTTTACTTTATTTTGATGTTCACTATTTGTTTGTTAATCACTAACGATCGGTACGTTTTTTTTTGTTTACTCCGAAATTTGATAAATTTTATATACGTACACGCTCAGGCGCCTGACTTTGTCCTGTCCTAACTATGAATATATATTTTTTTCATAAGTAGCCTCCTCTGATAGTAACTGACATAGCAAAAAAATGAATTTGCGAATTGGTAGATACATCCATTAAGGAGTGATGCATTGACGACTGGAAATGGGGACTTATTTATATAAACACTAGCTGCGCTCCGCGGTTTCACCTGCGTAAGTCCCAATCCCGCGGGAACTCCGGGGTAAAAAGTAGCCTATATGTTATTCTGGGTCTTCAGCTACCTACATACCAAATTTCATCGTAATCGGTTTTGTAGTTTTTGCGTGAAAGAGTAACAAACATCCATACATCCATACATACAAACTTTCGCATTTATAATATTAATAGGATATACAAAATACATAACATACTGTATAGACTCGCCTACTCCGCGAACTTCGTAGGTATCGCTTGATAGTAACAGCTCTAGTTTGTATGGAAAACATTACAGTATTGCTTTTACTATTTTCCCTCCAATTTTCCAACTTTTTCTCTTCATAAGTACCTTCTCCTGACAATAACCTAACAAAAAATAGGTATTACAAATAATAGACTATCCGTGCAAGGCATGACCAAGCGAGATAGGGATTTAAATAAACATTTTTATTCTAGTGTTTTAAATTATTATTTTAAATTTTAAATATTAATAATTCTTATGGATGCCGAAGACAGTACGAAGAAGTAAGATCCAGTAACACGTTAAGATATGGAACAACCGGTATAAAAGCTTCGATGCTAATTATGAACTTTGAATATTTATCACTAGATATTGTCATGGCTAGGCCCGCTTGTTACAGTTGTTAAGCTTTCCCTCGGGAACCTTTTTAAATATCGGGATAAATTGTAGCATTTGTCACCCTCGAGTCTTCTACTTATCTCCACATGAAAAAAATGTACCCTTGTTTCACTTTGTCGCGACGTGAAAAAACAAACAAATATACTTTTCAGTTACTAACATAGTACCTATGTTAATTAGATTAATAATAATAAACTATGAATTCATCATTATCATTTATATCTATTACAAAAATAAGATTAAATATGTACGTGAAATATTAAAAAAATGCTACGTACTGTATACAAAACTCGTAACCCAAAACTAGGGTTAAGTATTTTTTTAGATTTTTCTGTTCACTTTTCACGCAAAAACTACTGAACCAATTTTACGAATTTTTGTGTATAACCGGGGCCAACACTTAGAATTATTGTTTTCTTTTTACATATTAACCAGGAAAAGTGATTTTTCGTGAAAAAAATGCTAGTTTTAAATAACTTTAAAATAAAAAAAAAATACTTCCGAGAAAATACATAATTTAGCTATGTACTTATAACGATATATATCATTTCGATTACATCCTTTCATATTTGATGCCACAGATAGACATACACACCTAAAACTTATAACACCCTTCCTTTTCCATCGTTAATTACAACGCTAGGTGTCTTGTCTCTGAGCGATTAACGGACTTGAACACCTAGAGTGACCACACGTCTTGTTTCGAACAGGAAAGTCCGGGTTTACCAGGGATGCAATAATGTTCTGTTTTTTAAATGTTCTTTAGGACGCCATAATTATCTGTCAGTAATTGCTTCACAAATGTTTCGATTTTATACTGTTGTACTCACTCGTAATACAGTAGATAAATACATAATATGTTTATGATTCAAAGTATCTTAGTATCTAGGTGGTAGAGTTTCGCAGCGACTCGCCCGGATTGGTACCACCGCCTTACCTATTCCTGCCGCCATAACGTCATGACGTGTTCCGGTTCGGAGGGTAAGGTAGCCGGTAAACTTACTTTTGCTCGAGGCCTAACATCCTGACCTCAGGTTGGCAACGCACCATTACCATCTTTGGTGTCTCTAGGTGGCGTGAATTTCTTACCATCAGGAAATCCGTCTGCTTGTTTGTCTTCCTATAACATAAAAAGAAAAAAAATCTTAACATCTGCATTCCCGAAGAGGTAGGCAGATTTCCATCCAGGGCTCTAATACCATGTCCGACAATGTAATAGCCACCAAACGTATCTCTATCTTCTTAATGAAGTCATGCTTAACACTGTACCACTAAACCACAAAGGCGACTTATTTATATTTACAATTTACTCTGTTAATCAGTCGCAATCGCCTCTGTGGTCTAGCAGTCCTATTAATCCCGGTGTAAGACTTGAATTCATGAGGTCCCAGTTTAGACAACAAAAAATTTGTTTTTTCCAATTTTTTTAATAAAACTGTTGCTCAGGTTTGGATATGTGCCCGGTTGGCGATGGACTTGCTCGTGGCTCCCTAGTCGTGGGTGCCCTGGTTATGCCTTTATCTACCTCTTCGAGGATATGGACGTGAAGATCCTTGCTTACTTACAATTTTCATTTTTATAAATTTGTTTCGTAAAATTTGCCAGGGCAAGTTATATTTTTATCTATCGTAACAAACATGTAAACATTAAGCCTGCAAATCGTCGAAAATCTTTGTCCCATTTGGAGACGAAGATATGGTCACGCTGCTTATCCCTCATATGCCGAAAATAATTATATAGAAACTTATAAGTTTCGCAAGTCATAACTCAATAAATACTAATATTAGATTATTTCTCCGTAGGTTTATCGGCGTAGGAAGGGCCGGCGGCTTATTTAGCTATCTGAGAACTTTCTCTGACATTTGAACGAATTAAAGAAACAGGGGGCTGATTATGTATCTCAGTGGCTAACTCAAAACGGAAAAGTGTACATCAAGTAGCTGACAAAGTGTTTTATATTTGCTATCTCCAGTGACCAAAAGAAATACAATAGAGATAGCAAACACAAATGACGTCATTTGACATTTGATGTACACTTTTCCATTTCGAGTTGGCAACTGATACACATGCTATGTCGACATATTCGCTAATCCAATTCCCACCTTTATTGTATGGAAAATGGTGCCATCTATTATACATAGTTGTAAACCATAATGTTCAGCTATAGTGATTACTGATTAATATATTATACAAATAAATATAAATAGTGATTTCATATAGTTAACATAAAGTAGTTATATAAAGTGAAATCGTGAATCGGCCTACAGAAGTAGCACGTATGTAGGTACATGTGGTTTTATATCTCGGCAATTTTGTTTTAACTAACGAATACTAGTTGGCGTTTGCGCTGCTTAGATTGACAAGAATGTTCGAGTCGGAACTCTTGCTCAGATATTATACTTTACTTTTTACTGATATACGTAATCAGCCCCCTGAAGTGAACGGTCAACCGCATAATACCTATTTAGCTATTCGTGCAGTACATTCAACACGTCGATAGTTGAAGTGTATTTAAATACTCGCAACAATTACATTAATACTTTCAAATATTTAAAAATGTAAGTGTTATTAGATTATTAATAAAGTCGAATAAAATCTAAAAACCATGACTGCACTGTACGTATGCAAAATAACTAGAAAACTTAACTTATTGAGTTTTTCTACTTCGTTATCGAACTTCGATCAAATTTCGTATCTGATCCCAGTATGTGTAAAATATGTGTATTTTTTTTTATTATCCCCGTGTTGGTCCGGGCTCTTTTGCAGAATAGACCATCTGCCTTCCTACCAGGGAGATCGTAAAAGGCGAGCGTAGTCTTATCGTCACTAACACCGTAAAATTCTACTAGGTGGTAAAGTTTAGCAGCGACTCTCCCGGATTGGTACTTCCGCCCTATTTATTCCTGCCGTCATAACGTCGAATGCTTGCCGTTGACGTGTTCCGGTTTGGAGGGTAAGGTAGCCTGTAAACTTACGTTTGCTCGAGGCCTAAGATTCCGGCCTTTGGTTGGCAACGCACCATTACCGCCGTTTGGGGTCTCTAGGCGGCGTGAATTTCTTACCAACAGGAAATCCGTTTACTTGTTTGCCTTCCATTATCATAAAAAAAAACATTTTATAAAATTTATATTTTTATGCATTCATTGAATAGCTTCTATCAATACACAAAAATTTGTTTTTTTTGTTAAGATACGAGTATATCAATGACGTTGAAAAAATAATATTTTTAAAAGTCGCAAACTTCACATGGTATGAAGCATATATATCAAGTTAAAAATACGAGTGTGCAAAGTTTAATTTTGTTTTACTATTTGTTCAGTATGTTAGGAATGACTCGTTTTCTATCTACCACTCTTTCCTTAATGACTAATTGCATCATGAAAAACCCCCTCTCGTCCCTCTAGTTTTAATATAATTTGTAAAAGGTATTAAATTATTTTTTTAAAAACTAAAATATAATTTGGTTTGCCGCTCCAGATCCAGCCCTGTACGGATCATATACTATGGGCACATTGCGACAACACCCATCAAACTTATAATTTAATGGCGATGATGAGCTAAGTGCTCTTTAGCATTAGCCGTCTTATTAATAAGCATGGACTAAAGTAGGAGTAAAGTTAAGTTGATATTTTAGTCTGTATCACATTGTAATAATTACTATAATACCTAGATGAACCTCGGAGTAATTTACTCCCTGTTTATTAATAAGATGGTAGGGGTTAGAGATTAGTATCACCGCATGGCACATCTGCAGCTGCAACGTCTATGCTTGACCTTGTCGAATTAGGATCTAGAGGACAAGAAGCCTGTAAGCCCTGGGAAAAGGCTCACCATACCATAGCCTCAGGTCAATGCACCAATCTGAAAATCCATCTCTGTCATCCCATATTAACAAATATTGTGTAACATAAAGTTCAAATACTTGTAATTTGAAAAAGAATACTGATAGCATGATTCAGCAAGAGCAATTACTTTTTACTTTAGTTTAGA
>NJDD01001363.1:0-40997 GCA_002245505.1 Calephelis nemesis
TGTCATTCTTTCCACATGAACGAACCAGCGGAGCATGCCCTTTCGCATTTTAACACCAACACTTTCTTTCAATCCCACTCTCTCTCGGATCTCACTGTTACGAATTCGGTCAGCGAGCGTTACACATCAGATTTTCCGTAGTGCTTTCATTTCGACCGCATTTATCCTACTTTCATGATCTTTCTGGCATACCCAACTCTCGCTTCCATATAATAACGTTGGGATAAGCACAGAATTATGCAAAGCGAGTCTAGCTTTTTGACTTAAAACCTCGCTTTGAAATAGCTTACCCAACGCTCCGTTCACACTATTCCCTGCACTCACTCTCCTCTCTACATCCGCGGTGTACCTTCCATCCCTACTAAAAGCACAACCAAGATATACAATTTCATTCACTTGTTCCAGCACTACATCATCAACCAAAACTCTTACATCCGTTCTGGAAAAAAACATGAATGTTATAAAATTTCTTAGGCATTCCAACATATTCTACCAACTTGTGTTGTGCAAATATATAAATAGATATTAAATCAAATTAGTTATTCTAATTATGTACTTACTATTTACACGATATTTTTTGTATTGATTAACATATACAATATACATAATAATTTTTACAATGTAAATTAACTTATTCCTATCTACCGTAAACTACCACTTAAACATACATCCTAACCAGAACATATCAACGGCAAGCACTGACGTTATGGCGATAATCGAACCCGAGCCTCGCGGTTGGTCGGTGTAGTTAGGAGTATACGCTAGCCACTCGTCCAACGAGGTAATAATATGTACTGATTAATCAGAACGAGAATAAACGTCTTCCATTGGAGATAAAAAATTCTGAATTTTTATTGACAGACAAAACAATTACATTTCCTGATAGTCCTATTATAATATTATAAATGCGAAAGTTTGTTTGTATGGATGCATGGATGTATGGATGTTTGTTACTCTTTCACGCAAAAACTACAAAGCCGATTACGATGAAATTTGGTATGTAGGTAGCTGAAGACCCAGAATAACATATAGGCTACTTTTTATCCCGGAGTTCTCGCGGGATTGGGACTTACGCGAGTGAAACCGCGGGGTGCAGCTAGTAAGAAATATTCGCCGGCTGTATACACCAAACATGGAAATAAATATTGTGACTAATGTCGTGATTTTTGGACCAAAACATCCATGACTTGGTGTTTTTCTCAATTAGCATGTTGTATAAGATATATAATTAATTTCACAAATGTTTACAACCAATAACATATCTATTTTTCTAGGTACCAGATATGTGCAATAATTAAAAGATTAAAAAAGGATCTTAATGCCCATATCCCCGAAGAGATAGGCAAAGGTACAACTGGGGCACCCACGACTAGCCAGACACAAAGTCCCACAATGTGATAGGTGGCAAGCCTATCGCCAATCGGGCACATAACCAATCCCGACCAACATTTTTTTTCTTTTTTTATTAGAAAATTGGAAAAATCCATTTTTTTTTTGTTTTGTTTTGTTGGTCGACCCGGGATTCGAACCCGGGACCTCATGCAGTCAAGTCCAACACCTGGACCGCTCGATCACAGAGCCGACAATGTAAGGTGATAAGAGAGAACCATGGTCTATAGACACCGTAGATGTTATAGGTGCGTCACTGTCCTGTATCTGAGATGTTAGATCAATTATGCAAGAGTACCTGCTACCCCACCTTCAAAATCGGAAAATGACAGAGTAATTATGACGGTAGTAATATGTATGATCCCTACCCAGGCAAGTTTCTGCAAAGCACTCCACCACCAGTGGTCTTTTTTTTTATTCTATTTTTTTTATTTTTTTATGTTATAGGAAGGCAAACAAGCAGACGGATTGGTAAGAACACCTGATGGTAAGAAATTCAGGCCGCCTAGAGACACCAAAAATGGTAATGGTGCGTTGCCAACCTGAGGTCAGGATGTTAGGCCTCGACCAAAAGTAAGTTTACCGGCTACCTTACCCTCCGAACCGGAACACGTCATGACGTTATGGCGGCAGGAAAAGGTAAGGCGGTGGTGCCAATCCGGGCGACTTGCTGCAAAACTCTACTTCCTAGTCAGATGTCACGGTGTTAGTGATGATAAGCCTATGCTCGCCTTTTACGAGCTGCCTGGCAAGTAAGGCAGATGGTCTATTCTGCAAAGGAGCCCGGACCAGCATTGGGATGGTCTTGTTAACGATGACCCAATTTAGCTATGCTCGCCTCTTACGAGCTGCCTAGCAGGTAGGCAGATGGTCTATTCTTATCAGCGGACTCGGACACCAGGATGTATAACCAAGAAATGGGACTATTCCAAATGGGATGCCTTGTCACGTAATACCGATATGATGCTTGGATTAGTAGGTGACCATGCTTCAGCAACAAAACAAGTAGACAAAAGACGAACTGGACCAATGTCCAGGCCATCTACCCATTTGACTGCCTCGTTGGTAAAGTGGCTAGCGCCTAAATACACCGACCAACTGCGAGGTCTAGCTTCGATTCCCGACGGGACAGGCATTTGTGTGAGGAACAGTTAGATATCTGCTTTACCAGGTATGGGTGCTTATTAAATTAATCTGGTATATATTTAAGTATTTCTATATATATATTAGAATCTTAGATTAACACCTACAACACAAGCACATAACTTGCTTACTTTGGGGTTGAATTCAATTTGTATATCTTGTTTAAATATATTTATTTATTATCTCCATGTATGTAGGTAAAGGGGCGTCCATAAATTACGTGAGATGTTTTTTTACATTTTTGCCGAGACCCCCCCTCTCCCCAACGTAAAATTAGGTGAGATTCGAATCGACCCCCTCCCCCCCTTAAACATCTCACGTAATTTGTGGACGCCCCCTAAGAATATACAAATGTATAAACATGGTTAACATATAACATATAAAATGTATAAAACTTTCTCTTACGCATTTTGCAAAATTTACAGATTTAGCACTTTTCGCAACTTTAAAAAGACTAAACGTTGCGCTAGATTTTCAAGATTTCACTAGTACGTAAGTATTTCTGCATATCATTTTACAGTTTAATTTCGCGTTGGGATGTAACAAGCCCATTGCTAGCTAGTAAACAGTAAATTACTATATAAAAGGTATTTTCACGCTCCTCTCCTTGAAGAGATAGGCAGAGGTGCAACCAACGCACCCTCCAGTAGCCGAAGACACTAAGACTCACAATGTGATAAGTGGCAAACCTATCGACAACCAGTCACATATTCAATCCTACGCGATTCTATTTTACTAAAAGAAAAAAACAAGATATTTTGTTTTTCTCAAGGTAATTTTATTTTAGCACTTGCCCTGTGCTTTGGTTAAATTTCTATATTTTTTTAAAGATAGAAAAAAATTCACTCCAGACAGGATTTGAACCTGTAACCTTTTGTCTCAAGCCGACGAATGCTCTAACCATTTTAGCTATTCAGGATTCAAGTCCGTGCCCAAATTTTTAATTCCTTTCTTACCCGTTAACGCGGGTAGTTATGTCCTATAACATGTTCATATTTTCTTTTTATTTCCCAAGGCTTTTAGGTTATTCCACCATTATACTACCTACCTTCGCCTGGAATCTGCGTATCATTATACACCTGCCCCTTCGCCAGGCAGCTCATAAGAGGCATCCTGGTTAAAATGTAATTCATTACTAATAAAACCATTAGTGTATGTGGTCTTGCAGGTAACGAGTCTATGTTTTTTTCAAGTTGGTCCGGGCTTCTTTGCAGAATCGACCACCTGCCTTCCTGTCAGGCAGCTCGTAAAAGGCGAGCACAGGCTTACCGTCACTAACACCGTGACTCACCCGGATTCGTAACTCCGCTTTACCTCTTCCTGCCGCCAAACGTCAGTAATTGCCGTTGACGTGTTCCGGTTCGGAGGATAAAGTAGCCAGTAAGTAGTGAATTGAGTTGTTTCACCATTTTGTTAATAATAATTCCTTTCACTGCTATAGTAAAAAGTTTCATGGAATGGAATGCTCATTGAAAAAAGTCCTGACATCCCGGCCTTAGGTCAGTAACGCACCATTTTCAGCTTAGGTGTCTCTAGTCGGCGCGAATTTCTTACAGGAAATCCGTTTGATTGTTTGCATCCAATGTCTTAATAAAAAAAACTTTCGCGCTTTTTACAAACTGCCTACCAGGAATAGGGGCTCAATTCTACACAGAAGACCCAAATCAGTACGGGGAAAAGTGGAAATAATATCTTATCTTATACCTTTAAACGAGCAATTCTTGTATATATATAATTGGAATCTCGGAATCGGCTCCAACGATTTTCATGAAATTTAGTATATAGGGGGTTCCGGGGGCGATAAATCGATCTAGCTAGGAATCATTTTTAGAAAATGTCATATTCGTGTTGTATTGTTGTTGTTAAGTAACGAAGTCCGTTGTTAAGTAACGAAGTCAATGACTGTTTGCTTTGAGGTTAGACTTTTTAAATTTTCGTACTTAAATATAATTTCCAAAAAACACAATTTATAAAAAAAACAAAAAATATCGAGCAAAGCTCGGTCATCCAGGTACTTGGAATAATACAATCACAAATAAATAATACACCTGCTTTCCGTGGACAAGGCTCAGACACAATTATTTGGTAATCTATCCTTAATTACTGTATCAATGTTATTACATGTCAAAAGCACGTATTGGTTGCATTCAGAGCCTTTACCATGAGTTGATATCATCGACCACACATTGATATAGATTACGTTCGGTGAATTAATTACGTATTGAAACGTATGACACTTTTGTTCTAAAAATGAGTTTCCCTTAGTTACAGGGCCCTTACCATGAGTTTACGTCTTGTCAAGTTTACTACACTCGCTACCGTCGCTGTCAATTATATGTATGAAAACTTTAAACAGCGCCTCTATTGGTAACTAAGAGAAACACATTTTTAGACCAAAATTGTCATAGATTTCGACACGTAACTTACCGTACGTAATACAAACTCATGGTAGAGGCTCTGCTAGAGAAGCTGTTCAAAGTTTCCATACAAATAACTTACAGAGACGGTAGCGAGTATAGTAAACCTGACAAACCGGAAACCCATGATAAGGACTAAGGGATCAGTAGACGAGTAAGTATCTTCACGCCCATATCCCCGAAGAGGTAAGCAGAGGCACAACCAGGGCACCCACGACTAGCCGAAGATACTAAATCCCACAATGTGATAAGTGGCAAGCCTATCGCCAACCGGGCACATTTCCAATCCCGACCAATTTTTTTTTATTAGAAAATTGGAAAAATCCAATTTTCTTTTTGTTGGTCGACCTGAGATTTGAACCCGGGACCTCACGCAGTCAAGTCCAACACCCGGACCGCTAGACCACAGAGGCGATCAGTAGACGTAGCGAATTAAATGAAAACTACGACTGATGCCCGGTCCCTATATTCGAAACGAGTCGTTATGCTTACGGAAGGTAATTTACGAATAGTAAATAATCTAATTACGGTCGCTTGTTATATTTGACAGTTAACTCGAAACATTTTTTATAACTACTAGTTGTTGCCCGCGTCGTTGTTCGCGTGGTTTATGGTCCTATAGTAATATTTATCGGAATATAAAATTTCATATCTGTTAATCAGCTTGGATTCTCTCTCTCTATGCGTATGCTAATTTTCATGAAACTCGGTCCAGCAGATTTTGCGTGAAGAAATAACAAACATACAAACTTTCGCATTTATAATATTAATAGGAGTAACCCTTCGTTAGTTTTAGGCAAACTATCAACTAACGGATTACATATCGCTGATAATAGGAACCGGGCTTTAATATTAAATGCTTAAGCTTAAATGAAGTTTTTTAATGCCCGTTTCCTATATTCAAAAAACGAGTCGTTTTGATTACGGATGGTAGTATTTTGTACGCTTAGTAAGATTACTAACAACGGTTGCTCGTTTCCGACTATTGATTCTAAACATTTTTTAAAATATTGGTAACGCTCCGTTACTTTTGAACAAACTACGAATGGTTTAGCTGACGGATTACGATTCGTTGATTATAGGAACCAGGCATAAATGGTAATGACCAACAATAAGGCCGTCGTCGGTAAAGTGCTGTGCTGCTACTCTTCTACATAGGAATCTACCACCTCATCGAAATCCTCATGGATACAAGACCCTTTCAGGGGAAGTGGTGGGGTATGCTGGACTCCTACCGGTTAAAACCACCGGGTGACCATCATCTGTGCATATCAGGTGTCTGCGGGATCTCCGAAGAACGCACCGCTGTCACCATCACGCCTGCCCGGAGACTCATCTACCTACCAACCACCAATTTTCTGATACCAGCACTTTAACATCAGTTTGGGGTCAAACTACACATAAATAATTAAAAAAATATCCCTGGACTAGTCACACAAATTGAATCTAACCCCAAAGTAAGCAAATTATATGCTTGTGTTATGGGCGTTAATCAACGATACCAATAGTATCGTTGACTAACTAACACCCATAGAAATACTTAAGTAGATACCAGAATACATTTAATAAACACCCAGACCCAGAAATGCACACATCTAAATGTTCATCATACAAATGCCTGCCCCCGTCGGGAATCGGACCCGAGCCTCACGATTCGTCGATGCAGTTAGGTGAATACGCTAGCCATTCGACCAACGAGGCGGTCAAATACTCTTAAATACATACACATACATGTACATACACGTAGATAGGTTATATTTTTTGTTGTTGTTTACTTTACCAGTAACAAACAAATTTCTATAATCCTTGTTTACAAGATATCGGCTTTTTGCAGTATAACTTAATAAACAACTTTTTAAAGGTAAACAGATATTAATAGAAAAATCGTTAACATCCTCTCAAAATAAGTCTAGATAAAAATCGAAGGATTATTTATTAACAAAGGTATTTCAAATTATTCAATTTCATTTACACGTCGTTCAACGGCTAGTTTTAACAACCTATCTTCAGTTATAGATAGGCCTACAGGAGTTGTTTTTTTTATGACATTGGAAGGCAAACAAGCAGACGGATTTCCTGATGGTAAGAAATTTACGCCGCCTAGAGACACCAAGGGTGGTAATGGTTGTTGCCAACCAGAGGCCGGGATGTTAGGCCTTGAGCAAAAGTAAGTTTACCGGCTACCTTACCCTCCGAACCGGAACACGTCATGACGTTATGGCGGCAGGAATAGGTAAGGTTTTGGTACCAATCCGGGTGAGTCGCTGCGAAACTCTACCACCTAGTCAGATGTCACGGTGTTAGTGAAGGCAAACCTAAACTCGCCTTTTACGAGCTGCCTGGCACAGGAAGGCAGGTGGTCTATTCTACAAAGGAGCCCGGACCAACACGGGGAAGCTTATTGACATTTAAATATTTACTGAAAAATATGTATGGCTAGTAGCAGATTATTCAAATTGTTCGTGTGTAGACATTATTATAAAATATATATCCCCAAAATCGCTTTTCGGATCTTGCCGAAATTAATGCACGGTGTTAGTGACGGTAATTTTACGAGCTGCTTGCCACAGGAAGGCATGGTCTATTCTGCACAGGAGCCCGGAACAATACGGGGAGAAAATATATAATTTAGTGTCTTCGTTTAATTTTTATTCAACTTTTTTATTACTAGCTAATAAATTTAGTCAACGTAATATCGCGGTAAAGTAGCGGTCCAGGTGTTGGACTTTACTGTATGAGGTTCGATTCCTGGGTCGGGCAACGAAATGAAAATTAGGTTTTCCAATTTTCTAATTAAACAAAAAGTTGCTCGCGATTGGATATGAAACCAGTTGGCGATAGGCTTGCCACCTATCACATTGTGGGATTTAATGTCTTCGGCTAGTCGTGGTTGTGCCTCTGCCTAGGTACGTCTTCGGGGATATGGGCGTGAATATACTTTTCTTAAGTAAAACAATCATCATACAACTCGGACCAATCTGAATGCTAAGCGACAAAAACATTCAATGTTTATTTAGATTTTTTTTAATTTATGAATTATGACATATCTTTTAAAACAAAACTACAAACTGCCCTGTCTACAAAAAAATTAAAAACTCTGTTTATATTGAGTTAGTTTAAAAGATGTGTATAGCTAAATATATTAATACAATTTTCAAATAAATTATCGGATCAAATTTGTTATAAGGACCTTTGAATCATAAAGTACTTTTCGAAAAAAAAATCATCAAAATCCATTCGGTATTGTCCGAGTAATCGCGTAACAAACACAAAAAAATATCGACGAGTTCATAACCTTTTCGGAGTCAGTTAAAAATGACATAATATCTAGAAAAATCCTTAGTAAAAAATATGGGAGTATTTCCGGAGCCTGCGCAGGAACTAGAAAGTGAACGTTCGCCCCTCCGAATAAGACAGGGTGGGACCAAATATATATAAACTGATAACCAAGTTCAATATCTACAGTGTAACAGTTAGTCGACGAGGCTTTTCCTACGGCCGTCCCACGCCCCACCATGCGAGGGAACCGGAGCCACGTGGTCAGTGAATTTAGACCTATTTTTTAAGTGCTTAGTTTGAGAAACTATGGTTGAATATGTCACGCGTTCCAAAAAAATCAGTGACACTTTTTGTGTTTTCAAAAAATTGTGGAATACGATTTTTGAAAAATCAGATCAAACCCCTTGTTTATTAAGTGTTTAATTTATAATAGGGTAAATATAGATAACTGTGTATTCCAAACTCCTGAAAACATGGATCAGGACAGCGCTACACTTACTTTTGACTGACTCCAAAAAAAGGTTCTCAATTCGTCTGTATGTGTTTGTATGTTTGTTACGAAATTACTTCGCCAACTGTAATTGGATTTTGATCAATCTTTGTTGTAAGGTAGGTCCCATATCAAAATCCGGCAAATGGTTTTTGAGTTATACGTGACAATGCATACGTTTGTTTACCCTGATGACATAGTATTCAAATTTACGCAGCTTTTATTGATTTTTCTGATATTCAATTTATTAGTTTTAAGTTTGCAAAATAGCTTAAGAAATAATATAATTGCAGTGCTTAACGTATTTAAATAATATTAATATCAAAAGCGGCCTTTAAAAGAAAGACATTTTTTTTGTGTTTTAAAGTTTTGAAATGTCAAGCAATGGCCAAAACCGAAACATTTCGACCTCTTTTTAGTGTTTGGGTTAAAGTAGCTAGAAAATTTTATACAAGTTTGTCTTGGCTGTTTTTCTTATTGGAATTAAACATACAAACACATTTCCTGAAGGACGCCAAAGACATTAATAGTATATTGCAAACCTTTGACTGAGATGTGTCTTTTGGCAGTAGGTAACCTCCGAAGATTTGAGCAAATAAAAAAAGCACTCCCCTTAAAAGTAAACTGCTTTTGCCGAATTTCAGAGTTCATTTTTGTTTTTTGTCAGAAGAAAATAACAATATATGTAGTGATTTAGCAGTTCCAAAAATATTGCGCTTTTCATACTTTAAAATTCTTTGAAAATATATAATACAGAACTTAATAATAAACATAATAACATACATTTCAATTTAAAAAGTCGTTTCGTTGCGGCAAATATTACAAGGGTGTAAAGTATATTTTAAAATCTAAAAATAAACTTAATAATCTTGTTTTGTTAAACATTTCTTTTAAGTTTTTTTTATGTTAAATGTTAAATTAAATGAAGTGTTAAATTATTTTTATGCGAAATGATGTTAAAAATATATGCGATTATTTTGCTAGCTTTTATTAAAGTTTAGTGTACCAATACAAATTAATATTTTATGAAAATAAGTTTTAACTAGAAAAACTCTGAAAAAGGGTATTGCCCTTTACTTCAAACTAGCTTTTACCCACAGTTTTCTTCGCAGTTACATCGAACTTACAACATAATGTTAAGGATGTACAAGCTATATAAGTGGGCTATTATGAGCATATTGCAATTATACAAGCAAGATCGCCTCTGTGGTCTAGCGTGTTAGTGTGTTCGAATCCCGGGTCGGGTAACAAAAAGAAAATTTGGTTTTTCTAATTTTTATTACTTAGTTACTTAAGCTCATTTAATGGCATTTGGTGGGAACGAGGAAATACACGAAACACAATTTTTTTCATGATTATTTCATTTGTACACTTTCACTGAACAAAACTTAACAAAATGCCATCAAAATTGACTAATTTCATTTAATGTAAACATGAAATTCAATAAATCCAAAAACTATAATCTCCTTTTCTCGCAATGGCGCCAAAACTCGACCAATAATCGATAACGTAATTAAGTCAGAAAGATAGTAACTAATAATACCTCACGTACTGGACCACAGTTTAAATCCAATCATACATGTTTGTTTAAACACAGTAGTAAGCTAATATTAGCTGTCGACAAATTTACAGTTCACACGTAAACTTTGTTTACCGTCAATAATTTGCCAATATTTACTATCAAAGTTAAATATTCTATATATTAATACGTGATGCCAAAACTTTGGACCCCTTTTTATGAAAATTGCGTGGAGTTTATGTGTAGGAAAAACGCAGAATGCTAAAAAAATCTAATTATAACGCTTATAAAGTACATTAAATCAATAAATAAAACATTACCCAGACTACCATGCATTTGACACACACAAACAAATATATTGGTGATAACGATAAAAGATCACAGATGGCGCACTAAAAAGTTTGGAAACAAAGTAGTTGGTGTTGAGAAATGAAGATGACGTTTTTATTAACAAGATATTAAAATTTATTATGTTCGAATTTCTACCAAAGGGCGAGCACTAACTAGTTCTTTTAAAATCAATAAATATTCTTTACCTACTACTAATATGACAAATGTCTATGACACTTGCGGTTAGCGGATTAACGGATTTTAATAAAAAAATTCTTTGAATTTGGATTTTAATGAAACATTTTTGGACCTATGGTAGCTGATGATGGCAGACGAAATAGTAACAACAGTAATTATAAGTTGTCTATAAAATTTGCAGTATCTCACTAAAATATCGTTAACAGTGTTGTCATCCTAGGTTCAAATCTTGCCAGGTTTTAGCGAAATTTAGCCAGTTTTGTAAATTTTTATCCTTAATTTTATAAAAAAAAACAAATTTGGAAATAATAATTATTAATTTATGAATGCATAAAAAATAAAAATTACACACAATTTGAGCGGAATGTAAGGCCTTATGCTATAAAAGCACAGAAGAGTCAATTATGAAAGAGAAGTTTCTTATTTTTAATTGTTTGAGTTTTTTACTTGATTACTTGTTAACTAATTCTCTACTAACCAATTCGCTATCTCTATTTAAAATCTTTAAAACTTCACCTTTTGCGTTTAAAAAAATCAGTCAGCTATGAACTTTCGTTAGACGTTAGAGTTAGTTTTATTTCATTATTGGAAAATTGGCCTTAAGTAAATTTTCCTGATAAGAGTAAAATGACTTAATACGCAAGCGAATCCGCAGGCATCATCTAGTTTGTTAATAAAGGTAGAATGCAGATATTGGCTACTAATATTACAATCTTCCTCTGCCTTTCTCTGAAGTATACTTTGTCAATACAAGCTAAAGCAATTTAAAATATTGGATTTTGTGGCATCCTAAGTTGCGGCAGTCAGTTTCGTTTAAGATACAATAATAAGCGACTTTGTACCCCTACCATGGGTTTTTTGTTTTCGAACAATCGAGTCGAAGTCACTTTAATAACGAAAACATTTATTTCATATCCAACCAAACTAGCATATGATAAGCATTTCTGAAATCTCTAAACAAATAACAAAAGGATAACCTCAAAGTAAATTACGTGCTTATAAGTTAACAATACTAATGCGTAGACCTGGAATAAATGTAATAAGCACCTAGATCCAGAAATACAGATATAACTTACGTGCCTGACCCTGCCGGCTACCTAAATATAAAAAAAACTTGAGATTCTTTTGGTAAGTGACGTTAGGTACTCGTATAAGCACTGCCGCCCGCTTGTGCACATTATAAGAAATATTGTAACTAGTTGTTTATCGGAGACTTTGTCAGAAGATTACTTTCTAAACTATTATGATACAAACTATGTTACCCCATCCCGCATGTTAAATTTCGTCAATATCAATGATTTAGACTTAAAAGCGAAACAGACTGACAGAGTAACTTTCGTATTTATGAATATAATAATAACCCTCACTACTTATTCCTCACCTTTAAACCTTTTTACGATAATGTAGCACATTATCGACAACTTTACGAATGATAGCGGCAAAATAATATCGTAGTATAGTTCCCAGAAAGCTTTGAATACTTAAACACAAAGGATATTAAAAATGTTCTTGCAAAACTGACAGAGTTTTGCTCGACCTGTAAACCGATATTATCTTCGAAAATAATAAAAAAGTATCTTTACTCCCATTTCCCCAGTAAGCAGAGGCACAACCAGGACACCCACGACTAGCCGAAGACACTAAGTCCCACAATGTGATATGTGGCAAACTTTCGCCAACCGGCCACATATCCAATCCCAGGCAACGTTATTTTTCATTTCAAGATTGAAAACAAACATTTGCTAATTTTGTTGTTGTTGTCCGACCCGGGGATCGAATCCGTTACCTCAAGAAGTCAAGTGCGATGCCGGACTGCTAGACCACAGAGGCTAGCAATAAAAACTAACAATAAAAAAATGGTAACAAAAATATAGTCATTTGTAATTCCCAACCGAATGCAAAGCGGTCCTCCAAATTCAAAAGAATCGATGATTGTGCTTCCGAGCTTAAAGCTCCGGGAACTTGATTTTTCCTTTCAAGACTTCTACGTTGTTGAATAAACGATAAAATACAAATGAAATGCTTAAAGTAAACTCTAAAGTAAGTACATGTATTGAAAAGAAACTTTAACAATTATTGCTAACTTGTAATGTTGCCATGTTTTTGTACATTTAATGGAAACAGTTCTCTATTGATATTTTTTTAATACTATAAAGCTGTAAAGTCTTTCAATAGAGTTTTATAAAGAAGTTACATTCGTCAGTGTTTTGTTATGTTGTTAGATTGTAGCCGGAGAGCTTCCCTTCAGTATTAGGTACTCATTCGATATAGAGCTTTTGTTAACCAAGAAGCCGGTTCTGATTGCGACTGTTTTTTTACCTCAACCGCAGGTAAACCATTTTTGATATTTTTGTTTGAAAACAAACGTTTTATTCGGTTAGTTCCATTAAAGTTTTATAAAAATCTGCGAAATAGTTTTCGAGTTACACAAAAATAATTATTTTTGTAATTTAAATGAAATTTTCAGTTTTTAAATTTGATTTCTCACCGCTCTTAAAATCTTTGTTCATTTCTTTTAACTCATTTATTTACTAGCGGTCACGTATTAAAAATAGGTAATAGAACGTAGGGATTTTTCATAGTAGCATATCTTAAACGTATACTCAGTTCCAAACATCAATACACTACATTTTTGCGTACCAACTGTACTCAAACGTTTTATTGAATTTTTGAAGCTGACTGTACATACAATTTAACTTTGATCTATTTTACATTGAATTGTATGTGTAGATGTTTAATTAGATATCATTGTTTGATTATATTGTAGAGCATATTGTCCTCGTCGGTAGCCGTTCACATAGTTATGTGTTCTTGCAATAATATCGTATAGATAACGTCGTCACTTATTTAAAAACATTGTTCATTAATGTTGTCCTCATATATAAACAAAAAAGTAATACAGTAAGAAAATGGCCTTAGCCTCTTAGGGTCGCTTTTATATTCCTGGGTTACTTTTAATATTGAGTTAAACTGTCAAATACAAGGTGTTAACCCTAGTTAGAAGCTAACTCAGAGTTGAAATCTTAACCCATGAACGTACAAGTGGCTCTTAGTGGCTCTGAGTCAGTCTGTTTATTTAAAAAACACCTTATTCAGTGCAGAAACTTTAAAGGACTGTCTTTAAATTAAAATATGTTTATATTTCTACATTAGTTCCCCGTGTTGGTCCGTCCTCCTTTGCGGAATGGATCATCTGCCTTACTGTCAGGCAGCTCGTAAAATGCGAGCACAAGCTCACTCTCACCAACACCAATCTGACTAGGTGGTAGAGTCTCGCAGACACTCGCCCGGATTGAAACCACCGCCTTACCTATTTCTTCCTACCTACCTACCTTCCGCCGTCAGCGCTTGCCGTTGACGTGGTCCGGTTCGGATAAGGTAGCCGGTAAACTTACTTACCGGCTCGAGGCTTAATATCCCGGCCTAAGGTTGGCAACTTATCATTACTACCTTTGGTGTCTCTAGGCGGCTTGAATTTCTTACCATCAAGAACTCAATCTGCTTGTTTGCCTTCCGATATCAAAAAATTACACATTTATGTTTTTTAAGCGATCAATTATTACGCGTTATTAATTCGTAGGTATCTTGGTACTGGGTCAGTGGTTTTCAGTTGTATTTAATTGCAGATTTTTTTATATGTTACTGCTCTTATATTGTTTCTTTCTTGTCGATTTTTCAGATTTTTTTATGAATAATATTTCATTTGTTATTCTTTAAGGGTGACATTAGTAAACATTATTAAACAATAAATTTTCATTTACTCTCTACAGTACTTATATGCGATATAGCTATGAACCATCTCGATCCGTCAACTTTTAAAAAAAACCGCATCGAAATCGAAATCACCCGTTTAAAAGCTGTAATGACAGAGACAGACACACTTAGGTACGTCAGGCTGATTTTTCCATTAGAGGCTAAAAAACTTAAATGTCATTCGTAAATAAGAGACTAAAATATTTTATTTATCACAAATAACTATTTTTTTTATTTTTCACCAAGAAAATGATGTTATTACGTTGCGTAAAAATAAGTAATGTTAAAAACCAGGAAATGTCAAAATAAACAATGTTATTTCGTTAAATAAGCGATGACATTATAATAACAAATAAACAACATTTCGCTTTAATGATATTACTTAATTATAAACATAATTTAATTAGGCAATGACAAACATTACATTCATTAATTGACGTACTTGATTAAGGAATGACAAAGTTACTTAAGTACAAATAAACTAAAATTTCACATTCTCATAACCTCGGGACTTGGCAGAGATCTTCATTGGATACAAAAAGTTTATATCTCTCAGAGAACAAAGAGGTCCCTTTCCTCTTCAAATTTCCCATCATTGTTTACCTCTGTACGCGATTCTAGCTCTAATGACAGAGGTATTAATTGTAATTTCGCACGAATCATTAGTAAAATGTTGCCATATAAAAGGCTAAAAGCGGATTTCTCGTAAATTGTTGTTTTGTTACGTAATAAGTGGAATTTCTGTTCCGCTGGCGGGTCATGATTTTGTTTTGGTAATACATCGCGTACAAATACGTAACATGCTCATTAGGTTATAAACTTTTGAATTTTGTTTTATCGTTTGCAATTCTAATTAGGTCTCTTATCTTGCGCTCACAGCATTCAGTGTGTACGATGATCACACATAGATAACTCGATTTTATTAAAACTTAGATTTTTAGGTTGATCTCTTTAGGAAATTTTTTTTAAAGGTAAGGTAAGGTTTATTTTAATCGATTTTATTAAAACTTAGATTTTTAGATTGATCTCTTTAGGAATTTTTTTAAAGGTAAGGTAAGGTTTATTTTAATCGATTTTATTAAAACTTAGATTTTTAGATTGATCTCTTTAGGAATTTTTTTTAAGTTAAGGTAAGGTTTATTTTAATCGATTTTATTAAAACTTAGATTTTTAGGTTGATCTCTTTAGGAAAAATTGTTTTTAAAGGTTTCGAAGGCAGATAAGCCAACTTATCTTAACTTATTTTGCTCGAGGCCTAACATCCCGGCCCCAGGTTGGCAACGCATCATTACCACCTTTGGTGTCTCTAGGCGGCGGGAATTTCTTACCATCAGGAAATCCGTCTGTTTGTTTGCCTTCCAATATCATAAAAAAAAAACTACCCTTTTCTAAAGACTCATTGCATCTGGTTGACGGCGAAAAGACTATCTGACTCTCTAACTAATAGTTTTAAAAAGGCGAGTATAGGTAGAGTGGGTCATTAAATATAGGTCATGGAGTCTAATTATTGTACTGGTAGTAAAGTACTGTGCAGCTACTGCCTGATTAGAGATTAACCACCTTACACCTTTTCCTGCCATAATAATTATGTCATGTTGCTGTCCGGAGAGTAGGGTAGTTAATTGGCCTTACAGCTACAAGACACCTATAACAACTATGGTGTCCATAGGCAGCGGTGGTCTTACCATCAGGAGGCCCTTGTGTTTCTTCACTGTTTTATCACATTAAAAAAAGGTAATGACTGTGAGACTACGTATGTGAGATACATAAATTTCGTGTCACGTTGTTTGTCCGCAATGGACTCCTAAACTACTTAACCGATTTCAATCAAATTTGCACACCGTGTGCAGTTTGATCCAACTTGAAAGATATGATAGCTTACATCTCAATTTATGATAAAAAAAATACCATTCGATCGAAGCCGGAACAGGCAACTAGTATTTTATGTTACCAAGTATTACATACATGCATATCTTCACGCCAAGTCCCTTACGGGGTAGGCAGAGAGTATCGAGTGCCAGACCTCACGATCCTGACAAACCTGTCTGGCTTCCTTCACATTCATTGCCCTTTTCATACAAACACGCCGGTTTCGGAGACTCTTGACACCACCACTCTCTCTCCCTCTCTTCTCACTCTCTTGACTTGACATCGTGGAATGAACCAAGTGATATATGGTGAAAGTACTGTATAATAACACCTACAAAATAATAAGGCATGATAATTAAATGTTCAGAAATTGAATAATTAACTTAATTAATTTAACATATGTAATTAATTCAACATTAACACCACCACTGCAGCAAATAGTACAGGTAATTACACACCTAATTATAGGATTGACATATCAAATTTAACCCTAATGATGTTGAAATACACACAAATTCATGCTATTACCTGTGCAGAAATATAAGGAGTTATATGTAATCTCATTTCTATGGTCTAGCGGTCTGGTTGACTGCAGGAGGCCCCAAGTCCAATCTCCGGGTCGGGCACCAATAAGAAAATGTGTGTTTTTAATTTTCGAATAATGCCTATGCCCGGGATTGAATATAGTACCCGGTTGGCGAAAGGTTTGCCACTTATCACATTGTGGGACTTTTGCCTCCCGCGTCAAGGTTAAGAGCGTAAAGATAATTGCTTTGATAAACTTATATTTTTACGTTATCTTTATTGTAATAAATCCAATGTTTTAGCGTAAAGATGTGAAAACCCCATCACATGCAAAAGGAATAATAGTAAATTGTTTGTTAAAGTGTTACAATTCTACTTAAGCAAACCTCCCAGCGTATATTGGCAACGCTC
Organism: Calephelis nemesis; assembly: GCA_002245505.1. Taxonomy (NCBI): domain Eukaryota; kingdom Metazoa; phylum Arthropoda; class Insecta; order Lepidoptera; family Riodinidae; genus Calephelis; species Calephelis nemesis. Next base: position 17,324 of record NJDD01001363.1, read on the forward strand.
CATTATTGCTTTTGGTATTGTTAATTGTTTTACCTCTATGAAATAATTAAGATTCACATCAATAAGGGAGTCTCAAAATATAAAGGTTTTTGTTGTGACTACCTCGTTAGAGGGATTAGCGTATACGTCTAACTTCACCGAACACCCGCTCGGGTTCGATTCCCTACGGGGGCAGGCATTTAAGTGATGAACATAGATGTCTGCGTTCCGGGTCTGAGCATTTATTTAATCTTGTATTTACTCAAGTATTTTTACGCATATAGTTGATCAACACCCATAACAAAGGCATTATATTTTGCTTACTTTAGGGCTACATCAATTCGTGAAATTTGTACAGAGACATTTATTTATATATACATATAATTATTTAAAACTGCGACCGTACCACCTCTTAAGCTCGCTCCTGAATCTACACTCAAGTTACCTACTTGAATCTTCACTTTATTGTAGATGACAAAGACAAGAAAGCTTGCATAACATTAAAGTTTGGTTTGAACTTATGCAACAGTTTTAGCTCATATCATTGGTTACATCTACAGTAAGCGATATTATATACTGTGGTTGGCGGAGAACGGTAAAGCTTCTGCCATAAAAAGGTATTAAGGTATTTTTTACACCACAATCAAAAGAATAAATAATTAAATGCTAGACATTTTAGTTGAACACACTGCGGTATCAATTCTGTTGTTAACTGGACTAATTAAAATTTAGTAATTATTAACTTTAAAATTTTAATTTATTTAGGCGGCTTTTTGTGTGAAGTATATATATTAGGGACCATTAAAATATTATGTAAGACTTATTTTTGGTTTTTTGTTGCCATTTCTATGAAAATACTCGCATTATTCTTTTATAGAGTAAATGCTTTCTGAGATACACCAACTTGACCTAATATGTACCTACAGCGGCCTTAGATTTATAAGTGTAGTAGATTTATAAGTGTAACTTAAAAGTATCTTCACTCCAATATCCCACGACTAGCCGAAGACACTAAGTCCCACAATGTGATAGGTGGCAAGCCTATCGCCAACCGGGCACATATCCAATCCCAAGAAACATTTTTTTTACTAGAAAATTGGAAAAACCAAATTTTCTTTTTTGTTGCCCGACCCGGGATTCGAACCCGGGAGCTTATGCCGTCAAGTCCAACACCTGTACCGTTACACCACAGAGGCGACTGCTAACTTACATAAGAGTAACTTACATGGGTTTACTCAAAGTTGGATTGTTTGGCCTATCAAAAAATTATTTCAACAAACATTCCCCACCAAACAATATTAAAGTCGTGAACGGGATTTTATCAGATACATGTAAAGTATGATAAATGACTTTCGCTTGAAACTTCCACTACACTTACATAAAGGTACGAACGAGAACTCGTTCGTAACTTCTATCTAATATGGACACGCTTACGAGCAGTATTACGAGTGTTCATATCTTACATTGGTTTATTTTGTGGTTTCCAGCTTTGTAAAATACAGCGCCATAAAAGATAATTGCCAGTATTTAAAACTTGAATTTGTGCGCGACAAGAGAATCGGCCATTGTGAACATAATTACGTCACAAAGATGTCAACAAAATGAGCACGAGGATATCATTGTACTTCTGTTTTATGCGTGTACATAAATTCTTTTTTTTTAGGTTTTGGCATTTGCGTTAGCATTTTGCTATTAGTCAAGTAGAAATTTGCATCAAATTTACCAAAATCTGGATTCAATTGACCGCCTCGTTGGTCGAGTGGCTAGCGTACTCGCCTAACTACATCGAACAACCGCGAGGCTCGGGTTCGATTCCCGACGGGGGCAGGCATTTGTGTGATGAACATTTAGATGTCTGTATTTCCGGGTCTGGGTGTTTATTAAATTTATTCTGGTATCTATTTAAGTATTTCTATGTATTAGTATCGTTGACTGACACCCATAACACAAGCATAATATAATTTGCTTACTTTGGGGTCAGATTCAATTTGTGTGAGTTGTCCTGGGATATTTATATTTAATTATAATTAGTCATAAGTCGTCAATAAGTCATATCAGGGTCTTGGGTAAAGCGGTGGCCTCATTACTCTAGCTCATATAGTAAGATTTGGAGGCAACTAGGATCATGAACACCTTGGATCATAAACACCCTTTCAAATTAAATAAGATTTTGCCAAATATTTTAGAAATTTCAGGGAAATCGATTGACATACTTGAACAAAATGGGTAAAAAAGGAGGTTATATAACATATAACCACCTCCTTATGAAAATTTGTATAAAAAGGTAAATTAAGCTTTAAAAAAATATACATTTCAAAATGAGAACATTCTTGTTTAAAAATTTGAAAAGGAACTTTAAAATGGAATGTAGATTATATAACAACCCACATACAAAGTATCCTTGTACTAGAACTTACAACAATGGTCAGACCGTTGTTTATGATAATAAGATGACCAAACTGTCAGGAAACTTTCACTGGCGGCTTAACAAGTGGTATAAACATTACTTCCTATTTTGTATCTGTCAGGACTATAGATATGGCGGTCCACTTTCGTTTTGTTACTCATTTTATGTTACATAAGACAATATAATCGGTTATATAATACGAACTTAGCGGGATTATATGAGTTATACTTATAAACATTGAATGCTTTACTTCCTATAATTAAGTGATGATATATAGGTGATGTAATAAGACATTTTGGGTGTTTAGGTCAGACGGATCTGATAGAAATCGATGCTATTATGAATGTTTAGTGTTACCAATTAATATTTTGTAATAACAAACATTTATAGATACATGTTACAGTTACTTTACAGAGTATAGTGTCAACCTAAACTATGGAGTACTTTAATCTACATTTGATTGGGGATATAATTCAAAATGTAATCTGATTCCAATATTAAGCTCATTTTTCCAGTTTCCCCCGTGTTGGTCCGGGCTCCTTTGTAGAATAGACCATCTGCTTTCCTTGCCAGGCAGCTCGTAAAAGGTGAGCATAGGCTCACCGTCACTAACACCGTGACATCTGACAAGGTGGTAGAGTTAAGCAGCGAGTCGCCCGGATTGGTACCACCGCCTTAACTATTCCTGCCGCCATAACGTCATGACGTGTTCCGGTTCGGAGGGTAAGGTAGCCGGTATACTTACTTTTGCTCGAGGCCTTACATCCCGACCTCAGGTTGGCAACGCACCATTTCTACCTTTGGTGTCTCTAGGCTGCGTGAATTTTTTGCCATCAGAAAATCCGTCTGCTTGTTTGCCTTCCAATATCATAAAAAAAAAATTTGTTTTATAAACATATATGAACTTAGAGTATTATTAGCTTCATAAAGTACATTAGTTTAAGTTATTTTGATGTAGGTATTTGTAATTTCTCTGTATTCGGTGCACAATAAAGAGTTATTGTATTTTTTTTATGCCAGTAAACTTTCATCACCTGCTAAGTAAGTAGTTTTTGCGTGAAAGAGTAATGTACATCCATCCGTTCTTACCAACTTTGGCATTTATATTAGGATTAGGATATGTATCACACGTTTTGTTTAGAATTTAATTAACAACAGCTTTCTTTTGTTGCAGATTACCCTGGTGGTAATTCTACAGGTCGCTCTAGTCACAGGAAAGGCACTGCTGCCGCAAAATCAACAAGCACAACAACAATTGGAGCAAAAAGTTGAAAGCAATACTATCCAAAAGCGTATTGGGTATGATTATCCAGCTCCAGCTGACGATCTAGGTGATTTTCATGATCATGGTGGCTTGCACTCTCACGAAGAACATCATGACGTGATTGAAGACCACGACCATCATGATCATCATGACCATGGTCCTCATGATCATGATCATTTCGATATCCCAGCTGTTCATGAAGAACATCATATCGATGATCACCACATCGAGGAACATCATGACCATCACGATCATCATGATCACCATGATCCTGGTTACTGGAAGAAAAAGCTTATTTGGAAACCAGGATGGAAAAAAATATGGAAACCGGCTAAAAAACAAATCTGGAAGCCTTCATGGAAGAAAATCTGGAAACCAGTTTGGGTGCCAACTAAAATTCCAGTTTGGAAAGAAATAAAAGTTCCCGACTGGAAGAAAATTTATAAACCAGAATGGAAGCCAATTAAAGTTCCGGCGTGGAAGGAAGTGAAAGTTCCAGATTGGAAGAAGATTACTGTTCCTGTATGGAAAGATATTGTCGTACCAGGATGGAAAGACATTCAAGTACCTGCGTGGAAAAAAGCGTGGATCCCAGAATGGGTCAAAGTTGGAGTACCCGGAGAAAAATACTTAGGTAAAGATCACGAAGGCTGGGAGTACACTTCACATGATCTTTGGAAGAAAAAATTAGTATGGAAACCAATTTGGAAGAAGTATTGGAAGCCAGCAAAGAAACAAATTTGGATTCCAGACAAGAAATTAGTGTGGAAAGATGAATGGAAGCAGATATGGCGAACAGAAAAGAAACAAATTTGGATTGACGACAAAAAATTAGTTTGGAAAGAGGCCTGGAAACAGATCTGGAAGCCATCGAAGAAACTTATTTGGGTGCCAGACAAAAAGTTAGAATGGAAAGAAGCCTGGAAACAAATATGGGTGCCCGATTGGAAACAGATATGGGTGCCTGGAGTGAAAAAGATATGGAGACCCGTTTGGATTTCAGAGTGGTTCCCATCTCCTGACCACCATGAACATGTTCATGAATCTCATGGTTGGGAGAGAAGTGACAATAACGTAGCAGCAAGCCAAAAATCCATAGCAGTTAAAGAAGCACCCAAGCAGCAAGCGCCCAAGCAGCAACAACAGACTTGGCAGTTTCCTAAATAGTATTTCACAATCTTTACTTTAAATTGGTGTAAATATTCTTAGAAGAGGGTATCAATTTTACTAGTAATTGGTATGTGATCAAGACTTGAAAACAGGGAACAGTTGCACCATGTTTTAATAGGTAATTATTTTTATAATCTACTTGCAATGCGAAAAGCATGCGATGCGACTGTTTCTTGTATTATTATGGATTTTGCTGAAAATCCAGTCTTCGAATTATGTTCAAATAATTTGAAGACTATGTACAAAAGCTTTAATTGTTAGTTGATTTATAAATGCTTTGTAAGTTGTATTTTGTTTGGGTTTGTATTGTTATTGAAGAAAGTTCGAAAAAAATACTTTTGCTATAGCAAAACCATTTAAATGAAAAATGTTATTCATTTCTTTGACAATTTTAATTCCTACATCAGAGTTTATGTAAGGAAGCTGAATAATTTAATTATGAATGAATAATGATAAAATTTCAAATTAAAACAGACTTTCGTTAAACAAAAATAAATTAAATTTTGCTTAGTTAAATTTATGTGATTGAGAACAAATACTGAGCTATATAAAACTTTACAAGAAAAATCTTTCACTTTCGGTTATCAAAATATGCTTTACTGAGTTTGCTGGCGTAGTATAAGTTTTAACTATTGTTTGAAGAAACATCAATCCAAGATCTTACCCACTGATGTTGTATTGTTGATTTGTGTGTACTTATGGTAATTTTAATTTTATCCTTTAAGTATAGAAGTAGCGGAACCAATGAAATAAATATAAGAACAAATATTATTCAATCATGTTTTATTTTTTAATCTACCTACAACTTTATAAGGGGTATTTCAACTGACTTAAAATGGAGGAGGTTTTCAATTTGTCTGTATGATTAGTTTTCATATGCTTTCTTATGTGACGCGATTTTGAAGAATCGTTTTTCTAAACTATTTTATTTATTTTTTATATTATAGGAAGGCAAATAAGCAGACGCATTTCCTGATGGTAAGAAATTCACGCCGCCCTAGAGACACCAAAGATGGTAATGGTGCGTTGCCAACCTGAGGTCAGGATGTTAGGCCTCGAGCAAAAGTAAGTTTACCGGCTACCTTACCCTCCGAAACGGAACACGTCATGACGTTATGGCGGCAGGAATAGGTAAGCGGTGGTACCAATCCGGGCGAGTCGCTGCGGAACTCTACCACCTAGTCAGATGTCACGGCGTTAGTGATGATAAGCCTATGCTCGCCTTTTACGAGCTGCCTGGCAAGAAAGTGTATTCTGCAAAGGAGCCCGGACCAACACGAGGAAAAATTTTACGATTTATATATATTATAATTAAATATTATGATTTAGTCGTGGCCCATACAGTTTCAAACAAGATAAGAGAGACTTACACCTACTTGATAATGTTTCAGTTTTGTCTAACTAGATGACGTAGGAGTTACATTGCAGATTGTTTTTTATTATTTTTACTATAATTAACATTAACAAATCTTACAAGCACTAAGCACAGCTTTATAATTGCATGCGAATTTTTTTATCATAAACGTATAGATAATGTGTATGTGTAGAATACATGACCTTTTTTGTCTATTTGTTTTGTTGTATATATTTTTTGGTACCGAAAAGCAAACTCATAGTCACCACTAATAACTGAGGATTATATATATATAATCTGTGAATAGGAGTTTTGGCGCCAACGAGAGAAAAGATGGTCGAAATTTTTTTCATAATTATTGAATTTCGTGTTGATATTGAGTGAAATTAGTCAAATTTGGTAGCATTTTGTATAATTTTGTTCAGTAAAAGTGCACAAATGAAATAATCACGAAGAAATTAGCGTATCGTGTCTTTCCTTGTTGGCGCCAAATCTCCTTACATGAGCTTGTGTAATGAGGCCGCCGCTTTACCCAAGAGCCTGACATGACTTACTAACGACTTGTGACCGATGACTAATTATAATTGATATAAAATTTGATGCCAATTTCCACTTGACGAATGGCAAAATACTAACTTGAAGGCCAAAACTTAAAGAAAGAAAGAAAATCTCTGAATAAGCGGCACACGTCGCCTACATGTGTGATGTGTTGACCAAATGAGGATTCGATCCTAAGCCACATGCTAATCTTAAGTTCCTCACTTCTCCCAAATAGATAAAATCTTTTATACACGGCAATAGCGAGCACTGCTAATCCTATTAATATTATAAATGCGAAAGTTTGTATGTATGGATGTATGGATGTTTGTTACTCTTTCACGCAAAAACTACAAAGCCGATTACGATGAAATTTGGTATGTAGGTAGCTGAAGACCCAGAATAACATATAGGCTACTTTTTATCCCGGAGTTCCCGCGGGATTGGGACTTACGCGGGTGAAACCGCGGGGCGCAGCTAGTTAGTACATATTAAGGGCACATCATAGAGCTTAGTATAATTATTATGTCATTGCTATATTTTATACACCGAATATCAGAGTGTAACAGTCTTTCTACAAAACGTTGAACATGCGATTTAAGATCATCCAGACAGTTGTAATCACGCCCCAATCATGTCTTCCAGAAAGGTGACCTTGGTGGAAACTTTGAAACATCAAAATTTGGACTAAATCTCCGTTCCACACGGATGTAAACTAATGTTTACAACCAATGTTTTTATCTGTGCGGAACCTCAATTAAACAGTGGTGTTAATTCTGCTATTCACAAACTAAAATTATTTTAGACGCATGGTATCGCTTTCAAATGAAACAAAAACAAAAGAGATGGAACGTTTTAGACATGTCAGATTAGTCCGAACAGAGTTTTGATGTTTTTAATAAAAAAAAATCAAGTTATTAAACGTCTGTAGAAATCGAATTTTTATTTTTTTATTTTTTTAGCACTTGCCCTGTGCGTGGGATAAATTTCTATAAATCTTAAAGAAAGAAAAAATTTCGCCCCAGACAGGATTTGAACCTGTAACCTTTCGTCTCAAGCCGACGAATGCTCTAACCAATTGAGCTACTGAGGATTCAAGTCCCGTGGCGAAATTTTTAATTCCTTTCTAACCCGTTAAAGGTTACAGGTTCAAATCCTGTCTGGGGCGAAATTTTTTCTTTCTTTAAGATTTATAGAAGTCTGTAGAAATGTCGTGTACCGTCTGATTTGACAGCACTGAAAGTGTTTTGTCTCTTTCTGTTACTTTCATTGAAAGAAGACAGCTATAACTTTAAATTACCACCAGATGTCTTCCACGTGTAGCATGTTGTGGGTTGGATGTTTATTTTAAACAGTGTTTGACTAAATAGGCGTCTAAATATTTTTGTGTTTTAACACTGAGAGTAGGTACAAATAGTGATATTTATTGTGCTACCAATACTTTTGAAAGTAATCACAATGGTAGGGGAGCCCAGGAGGAGATTTTCGCAGTCACTCAGGCGCCTCAGATTATGATATCGCAGATACCCATGGTACCATTATATATCAAATAAATAATAAATTTATGCAGACGCGCATAAAGGGTACACTATCTTAATTTTTTGGCTGGAAATTATACTCAATCATGTCAGATTACAGTAAGGTTGAAAATTTAATTTTTTAAAGATTTCAGCATGGTGTATTAGAGGATTAAAAAAATTAAGAAACAAGTTATTTAGGTTCATTAGTAGTGCCTTTCAGGAAGTACCTGGCAGGAAGGCAAGTGGTCTATTCTGCAAATAATTCCAGATCAACCCATTTGATCGCGTATGATAAAATGTGATTGACTATTGTTTTTGCTTTACGCGCTCCCCAATCGCTAAGAATGTAAACGTTACTGCTTTTCTTATTCTCCACCATCTATAAAGTCCAACTGGAGTGACTATACATGTAGTATACTAGCCTCCCCTACTACAATTTAATAGCAAATATAAACGAAAACAATTTTATTACCGTTTATATCATTGCCTAAATACACTTACATTATACAATATTTTATTTTATTTCAGCTGTTCGTTTGTTTGTTTGATAACGAGGTACAAACCTTTGAACTGAGATGATGATGATGAAAGGGACTCATTTAACATCAACCCATTGAGCTAAAATTCGAAATTATACTTACTAGTGCTGTAAACCTGAAATGGCCGCCGCATTAAAATGATTAAATACTAGCTATTCCCGCGAACTTTGTTCCGCCCGTTCAGTTTATATGGGGAAAATTAAAAATGTTGTTTTTCCCAGTTTCCTCATAATCGAACAGGATAACTTGTATCCTATGTCCTTCTCCTGGTTCTAAACTACCTCCCCACCAATTTTCAGCCTAATCAGTTGAGCCGTTTTTGAGTTATAAATAGTGTAACTAACACCACTTTCTTTTATATATATAGATTTTGCCTTATCCTACCTAAATGGATATCAATAAAATATAAGGACTTGTAAAATACATAAAAAAACAGCTTTACATACATGCAAATATTCACTTCAATTCCCTTAAGGGGTAGGCAGAGAGTGTAGAGAGCCAAATCTTACAATCCAGACAGGCCTGTCTGTCTTTTTCCACATTCATTACCTTTTTTAATACAACACTTTTCATTGCAATACCTATTATGATCGATAATTCAAAACACATTTTTTCAGTTATTCTTTCTTTTAGCTCCAGCATTACGTTCCTTCGGGTAAATGCAGGTGGGTTGGTTATTTTTATGTCTGCCACAGTATCACGGCCTGAAGATGTTCTAATAACTTGTAACGTTAAGAGTTTAAGGCTCTATTATTAGAAGTAGCAAATAAAGATGATTTTTGATATTGGAAGGCAAACAAGCAAACGGATTTTCTGATGGTAAAAAAATTACGTCGCCTAAATACACCAAAGTTGGTAATGGTGCGTTGCCGTTATTTTAGACCTCGAGCAAAAGTAAACTTACCGACTTACCTTCTGTATCTTTGTTTGTCATCTAAATTAAGTAGCTGAATCGATTTATTTGAAATTTTGTGTAGATATAAATCCAGAGGATCCAAAGTATCCAGGAAATCATTTGAATAATGATTTCCTGGATACTTTGAGGACATAATTAGAACCAGTAAATGGCGCTTCTGTATTTATTAAATTAAGGCAGAACTAAGTTTGCCCGGCAGCTAGTATTGTAAATGTATCACGATTGTTGTTCAATATGAAATCTAAAATTATCCAACTAATATTGAACAAATTTCGTAGCTACGTGAAGTTTGGTCTAATTTTAAATTTAGGATGATTTTAATCTCATAAGGCTTTGTGAGATTTCCTGGAATAAAAACCATATAGAGTATTGATTTGCAATATACAAGTTCTCTGTTAACACAAGGTATAAGTTCGAGCAAATCCTATATCGCGGTATTACAGTTTCTCCGCCATGTATCATAAAGGTATACAACTTCAAATACTTTACAGTTGGGACTCCGGACAGTAGCAGTAAACTTTGATTGGCTCTGAAGATCGTTTCCTAGAAATTCCTACGTCCTTGTATAAAATGGAATGAGAATGAGTATTGAGTACCGAGGTCGTATAAAAACCTAAAGAAAGTTATTTGAATATGCTTGATAGTTCGGTCAATTTAGACATTCGAAGTTACATAAAGTCCCAACAAGCTGAAGTTCTCTAAAGTTGTTTAAAACATAATTATAAACAATGTCTAGAAGTTCCCCATCATTCCCCTGTAAGGAAAAAAATTGATTCAAGGTCAAAGGTCAAAAAAATGAGTTTTACGCGATTTTCAGCAAAACCGTAAGTTTTATCATAAAAGTACCTCAAGCAAAACTTTTACATCATAAAATTATCTATAAAAAATGTATCAATATTTTTTTTCTTACGAGCCACCGTTTCTGAGGTATAACGAATCAAGAAGTATAATAAAATAATGTTTGTGTGGTGTGCAAATATTTAGCTAAATTTTATGAAGTTACATATTTCTATCAAAAATGTACATTTAAATCGCAGAACTTATTTACATTTTTAAAAAACATTTTATTTATTTACGAACATAAGTTTCATAATTTATTATACATGAATTTAAAGGTAGATTAATTTTTAGTCCTATCTACCGTTCACTACCACAATTTTACTGAAATTCAGCTTGTTGGGACTTTATGCAACTTCACTCTTATTTTTTAGTCTAAATTGACCGGACTATGATGTTTCAACCGCATTGTAGAGGTTGTACACCCATACCGTCTTATTAATAAACATGGACTAAGCTAGGACTAAAATAAAATTGACATTATAGTCTGTATCACAATAGACTATAATACAAGGTTGAACCTTAGAGTACATTACTCCTCCTCGTACGACGGATAGGGTCTTTGCCAAAAAATCCTAAGCATATTTGAATGAAACATTTTGATACACATAGGAAATAAAATGTTATACTGCTGATTAATTTTTAATTTACACTGCTGATTTTATGATTTTACCATTGTGATTAAGATGCCCCCTACACGCACTAGTATTATGATCTAGTGCTTTGTTTATTGGTCTGATTAAGTGATAGTCCTACAACAAAGCCTTTAGTGTGAGCTTACATTGAGTATAGAATACGTTCGGTAAGTTACGTGTATGTAAGACAATGGCGAGCACTGATCGCCATCATAGCAATAATTCTTATTTTGTGAAGACTTATTCAGATTGGTACGAGCGTCTGTTTATTTTGGGTTTACGTCAGTGCTCGCAACTTTCTTGTTCCACTATAAAATGTAAGTGAGCCATTTAACTCGCAAGCTGAAGTTATAACACTCTAGCCTCATGTTGGTAACAAAACATTTCGACATGTGATATACATTGCCTATCGTAAGGAAATTCATTTAATTGTTATTTCGAACTGAAAAATTTGAAAGAATAAAAATTAATGCAAAATATTAACAACGGAACCACAAATTAAGTAAGTACCTACCTTCACTTATAAATTCTAACGTACAATTCCTACCGTTTGCATTGCAAAGAATAAGACCATGAATAATTTAGCTTGATCTAATCTATGACACTTTTGGTCTCAAATGTGTTTCTCTTAGTTACCGCTAGAGGCGCTGTTCAAAGTTTTCATACAAATAATTTACAGCTTTTAGGCGGATTTTAAGATGGTAAGAAAGCCACCACGCCTAGAGACAGCAAAGCGTGCGTTGCCAACCTGAGGCCGGGGTGTTACGCGTTGAGCAAAAGGAAGTATATCGGCTACCTTATCCTACGAACTGGAACACATCAACTGGAACTACTGACGTTATGGCTGCTGTAATAGGTAAGGCGGTGGTACCAAGCCGAGTAAGTCGCTGCAAAACTCTACTTCCTAGTCAAAAGTCACGGTAAGCATAGGCTTTTCGCCTTTTACGAGCTGCCTAGCAGGAAGGGAGATGGTCTATTCTGTAAAGGAGTCCGGACCAACACGGGAAAAATACAAGTACGAGTACGTATATGAGACTATATCTTCTACTAGCTGAGCCGACAGACGTCGGCCTTGTCAGCACGCAGCAGCAGCAGCAGCACGACGGCAGACGTATCATTTCCTTACTATGAACTTACTTTTTTTATGAACCTTCTCCAGAACTCCAGAAGTCACAAAAACGGTCTCCCCGATTAGGCTTGATGCGACAGCCAAAGGAATGGGGATTCATTTATAAGATAAAATGTACTAGCTGATCCGACAGACAGAATAATGAATTAAAATAAACCAAATTTTTTATTTACCTAACAATAACTAACGTGTAAGCAATTACTAAGTAAAATAAGTACTAAGTAGCGGCCTGCCCCGGCTTCGCATGGTTATAAAATATACACACAAACCTCCCTCTTCAATCACTTTATCTATTAAAAAACCGCATCAAAATCCGTTGCGTAGTTTCAAAGATTTAAGCATACAAAGGAACAGACAGAGGAAGCGACTTTGTTTTATACTATGAACTATGTAGTGAGGATGTACTAGCTGACCCGACAGACACCAGTCTTAACTATGAATACTGAATTGATTTTTTTTTTATTCACCTTTCCCTGACGATAACTAACGTAACAAAAAATTATTATCAAATTTAGTCCACCAGTTCATGTGTGATGCGATTGCAAAGGAAAACAGGTATCACACTATCACACTAATATTATAAATGTGAAAGTTTATTTGTTTAGATGTTTGTCCGACAATCACGCATAAACTACTGAATTTGGTATACAGACAGGGTATGAGCTGACTTGGGTGATAGATTTTTATCCAGTTTAAATCCTTTGTTGAGGAATTCCACGCGAGATGAAGCTGCGGCCGGAAAGCTTGTTTGTTCATTTCTATATAGAAGACTAGCTGATTCGATAGATGTTATCCTGTCCTATTTATAAATATTGGATTTTTTATTTATTGCAAGCTTCTCCTGATAATAACAACAAAACTTATCCTAAATGAAAGATAATCCAATATTTATAGTTAGGACAACTTTGAATATTGGATTATTTTTGATTTAAGCCTTCTTATAATAACGAAAACGAGATAAAAAAGATTTATCGAAATTTTTCCATCCATTCAAGCATAACACAATGACCAATTTTATAAGGACTCGTTTTTAAAAATAGAAATTTAAATACAGAATACAGAAGGTATTCTATATTTAAATTTTAATTCTATATTTAAATTTCATTATTATTTTTCACAATTAAATTACTTTTTATAATCGGAAGCCAAATAATTGTTAGTTGATTAATTATTCCTTAGACTTTATCACCTTGGGTACCTACTTACCCCCAGGGAGGTACACCCGCTGTCGTCTCAATTGTAAAAATATTTTATAAAATCAACACTTCTCGTGCCATGGAAAATTTAGATTGGTTAGCTGGAACCGGTTGTAATTACTAAGAAATATTTTCTAGACATGTGTAGCGACAACTTTCTATTTTACCTATCTTGTTAAGTCTATTTTTAAATCAATTTTAACTTATCGTCAAAGATATTTATTATACAAAATAAATTGTTATATAGCATATCGACGCTGTGGATACTCTCTGTCTACCATGTGACTAAGCGTGAAGATAACTAATAACTTATTAGATATAGAAATAAATATATCTACTTACCAAAAACCGAAAATCACTGGTGGCCTCTGAGGTTTAGAAGTACGGTGACGGACTTGACTTCTTGAGGTCCTGGGTTCGAACCTCGGGTCGGGCAACAAAAACTAGAAAATGGGTTTTTCCAATTTTCTAATAAAAATAAAGTTGGATATGTATTGGATATGTGCCCGGATAGCCATAGGCTTGCCACCTATCACATTGTGGGACTTAGAGTCTTCGACAAATCGTGGTTCCCTGGTTATGTATCTCTCTAATAAAACGCCCCGAATTGTATAGGTACCAGCTTGATATAATGTTTGCCACCTGTCATATTGTTAGAATAACATCTTCGACAAATAGTATGTGCCCCAGTTGCCTACCTCTTCTGACATACGGGCATGGAAGAAACCAAGAAATACAATCATATTCATTCTGCCTACCCCAATCATAAATTGAAGACAATTCAGTGTCTCCAAAAGTCTGTTTCTTCCCCTCTTATTTTTTTATGGACGAAGACAAACTAGCACAGGGCTCTTCTGGTGGTTAGGGACAAGATATAGACATAAACATTTAGAAGGCCGTTATAGGTGCGTTGCTGTTTCCCTAAATTGTGGCCACCATGTGAAACCCTCTAATGTCGCAGAACCGACAACCGCTTGGTAAGAAACGTTCTCGAGTTGCGACCCCGCACTGCAGAACGTAGTGTTCGACGACCTACTACCCGGTGGACTGATGATCTGGTCAAAGTTGTGGGAAGTTGCGGGATTCAAGCGGCTGGCGACCGTGACTCGTGGAACTGTTTGGGGGAGGCCTTTGTCCAGCAGTGGACGTCCTAAGGATGATGATGATGTAGTTATAAGTCTACCGGTTACTTACCCTCCAGACTGCAACGTACCAGTGCCGAAAACCGTCATCATGTTCGAAATAAATTCGGGGAAAGATAAATTAATGTTACACATTTAAAAATGGTCTTTTCGCCGTATCTTCGAAGATATAGAGGTACAACCAGAAAATACACGACTAGCCAAATTCACTAAGTCCCACAATGTGATAGGTGGCAAGCCTATCGGCATTTGGGCCCTTTCCAATCCTGGGAATCGTTATGATTATTAGGAAATTGAAAATACAAAATATCTTCTTTTATGCTCGGCCCGGGGATCGATCCCGAGACCTCGAGAAGTCAAGTTCGAGACTTCTCCGCTAGACAATAGAGGCGAAGGATAGGAAACAGTCATTACTTTGCAAAAATCCATTACCAGCGCTATAATCGGCTAGCGCTTTGTTCAAGACTACCTAAAATGACAAATCCGATTTCAATTTCCAATTTGCCTGAGACTAAGATTAAAGACTAACCCTACTGGAGTGTCTTACCTGTCTTACCGTGCTACTCGTGGTGGCGGGTGGTCAAAGCATTAGTTACGCTTATCATTCTGTTCATTCTGAGATACTTGGGAGATTTCCTGCCACAAGTGTTACATGAGTTCAGCGGAATCGGCAAAATAAAAATTTGATCTACAACTGGTGGTGACAAGTAACGCCTGATTTAATAAAATAGCATTAGTTCTATTAAATCACTTCAAAAATATCAGGCGCTGGTCATAATGTTGCTGTGATGATACTTTACATTGAATTTTTTTTTAAAGTTATTTCGAAATTTCTCCTGACAATAAATAACCCTTACAAAAAGCTAGCGAAGTTGTTCCTCTGTTCACACATGATGCTATGATGAAGGAGAATAGGGATTCTTGTAAAATCCCCGGCACATAAGTTGGCAAGAGTCGTTAGATGCGCAGAAGCAATTATTTAGGTCTCTTTGGTGGTCAAGCGGGATGCGTGGTATGACGTAACGCCAATCCGAGCGCGTGATTGGTGCGTCAGTCGACCGCTGCCTCCTGATTTGTGTTTAAGTTCCGATCGCTCTCGAATACACTTGCGTGCACAAAAGTTGTATCCTTTGTTGTTGTTAAGTTTTTATTTTATTTTTGGTGAGTTATCGTTATTTTAAATGTAGTTTTTGTTACGTTGCTTATAATTGACGATCAAATACAGTTTTAAGCCGACATACCTTAGAAAAAACTAAAATAGTAAATTGATTTCAATGGATCGGAGCACTTTTTTTACTTTCTAATTCATTTATAACTCATTTTATTCACGAATTAATTTTGTGCCTTTAATTTTCTTCAACAAACAACAATTGATTTATAACAATAATGACCAATAATAAAAGTGATCACTTTTTTGTTCCACTAAGTATACGATGCGCGAACTTACCCCCACTACGTCAAAACCTTGCCAAGTTACGTGCCGGATACTGTACAATTGGTGCCACAGTAGACTCTGTGGAAGCCAGCGCGTTGTGGCCATACACACTAACTTCCTAAGGGCTCTGCGAAAAAAATTGTGACATCCTGTATATCTGCTTTTAAAAGAGTATAGACTAAGATTATTGCTTTTTAAAGAGTTTCTAAGTCACCTAGTATAAAAGATGAACTACGAATTCTTTTACTACCTACTACTCGTATCCAGACGTTATTACCTTTTGCGTATGACATTTTCATTTAAGTATTCGATATTATCGAGTCTGTGCTATATATCTGAAAACGAATTCCGGAAGTTTCACACTCTGAAGGCAACTGTCAATTGAAAGCTAGATGTCAAGTGAAAATATTTTATTGAGAAATGCAGAAACTTAATACAAAATATTTTAGTTGTTTTTAATACAAGCAAACGCGGCCACAACTGTGGCTAAGTTTTTACTATATTAAAATAATATTGTGACTATAAGTTGAGATACTATCTTAACTTTTAAACTGCACACGCTGGCAGTGCAAATTTTATTAAAATCGGTGTAGTTTACGAATCCAATGCGGAAAAACAACGTGACGCGTATTTTAGTTTCTAACAGTTTGTATGAATTGAAGCATTGTATTTCCCATTTTCCTTCACTTCTGCTTTTTTCTTCATAAGAGACTTCTCCCGTCAATGGGTAAACAAAAAAGGGTTTTCATAATTGTTCCATCCGTTCAGGCGTGGTGCGGTGATCACGTAAAATGGGGAAACTAAAAATATCATTGTGGCGGTATGCTATGTCATATAGCGTTATTATTCTAAGATCGTATATTTAATATTATATGTAGATTAAGCAAATCACAGTCCCAGCGTTTTATACGCTATGTACCGCCGTTAACTTTAAGTTTTAGAACTCGGTCAAAAATCTATTCCTGCCACCATAACGTCAATGCTTGCGGTTGATGTGTTCTGGTTCGGAGAGCAAGGTAGCCGGTTAACTTACTTTTAACATCCCGGTTTCAGGTTGAACCAGAACCACCTTTGGTGTCTCTAGGCGGCGTGAATTTCTTACCATCACGAAATCCGTCTGCTTGTTTGCCTTCCATTATCATGAAAAAGAAACGCCATATACCTACCTACCTATAACAGGAATGAAAAATGTTATATAACATCGAAATTCAAATGTTTTCATAACCACAAAACCTACATGAATTGTAGCTGGGAACTACCTTGATCGCGTCAGTTTTAAACGAAAAACCCAGTTCGAAATCGGTCCGTCCGTCTGTTCTAAAGTTGATGATATCTACTGACAGACGCTTGAAACTTAAATTATAACCGCCCGCATAATCGCCACGTCCTATTCCTGCACCGAGATTCTTATCTCAGTTTTTTAAAAACTAGTCGTCGCCCATTGGTCGAAATTCGACCATAATCAATTTTATCTTGTTGATACGAACGCCATCTTCGTTTCTCAAGACCAACTATTTTGTTACCAAACTTTTTAGTGCGCCATCTGTTATCTTTTATCGTTATCATCATCATCATCGTCATTAGCCGGACGACGTCCACTGCTGGACATAGGCCTCCCCTAAAGAGCGCCACAAGTCACGATTACCAGCCGTTTGTATCCAGTGACTCCCCGCGACTTTGAACAGGTCATCAGTCCACCGGGTGGGAGGTAGTCCAACACTACGTCCTCCGGTGCGGGGCCGCCACTCGAGAACCTTTCTACCCCAGCGGTTGTCGGTTCTGCGAGCAATGTGGCCTGCCGATTGCCACTTCCGCTTGCTAACTCTCTGAACTATGTTGGTTACTCTCGTTCTCTTGCAAATCACCGAAATACGGATCATATCACGCAGAGAAACACCGAGCATAGCACTATCCAAAGCACGCTGAGCGACTCTGAGCTTATTTAAGAGGCCCACATTTAAGGGCCAAGTCTCACTTCCATACGTCATCACCTGTTACACACACTGATCGAAGACTTTCGACTTAAGGCTCTGTGGTAATTCGGACAAGAAGATACCCTTTAGCTTCCCGAACGATGCCCATCCGAGTTGGATTCTGCGGTCGACCTCTTTCTTGAAGTTGGATTTACCTAACTGAATAGCTTGACCTAGGTATATATAGTGATCAACAACTTCAAAAATTGAGTTCCCAACTTGAACTGGTATAGGTGCAACATGAACATTGGACATGACTTTCGTCTTATCCAAGTTCATCTTAAGACCCACCTGTTGGGAGACTCTATCGAGGTCACCGAGCATTTTCCTTTAGCTTCCCGAACGATGCCCATCCGAGTTGGATTCTGCGGTCGACCTCTTTCTTGAAGTTGGATTTACCTAACTGAATAGCTTGACCTAGGTATATATAGTGATCAACAACTTCAAAAATTGAGTTCCCAACTTGAACTGGTATAGGTGCAACATGAACATTGGACATGACTTTCGTCTTATCCAAGTTCATCCTAAGACCCACCTGTTGGGAGACTCTATCGAGGTCACCGAGCATTTTGCTTAAGTCTTCCAGCGATTCCGCCAAGACAACGATATCGTCTGCGAATCGAAGGTGAGTGATGTACTCGCCATTGACATTGATGCCGAGTCTTTTCCAGTCCAGAAGCTTGAAGACATCTTCCAGTGCAGCAGTGAACAGTTTCGGAGAAATAATGTCTCCCTGTCTCACACCTTTCTGCAACTGGATAGGTTTCGAGCTCTGATCTTGTAATCGGACCGACATAGTGGCTTTTTCGTACTTTATTTCGTATTTTATCATCAATATATTTGTTTGTGTGTGTCAAATGCATTGTCAATGCGTGGGTAAGGTTTTATTTATTGATCTAATGTACTTTATAAGCGTTCTGCATTTCTCCTACACGTAACCTATAAGTGTGTCAAATTTTATGCTCCTGCGTCCGTTTTGTAAAAAGGGGTCCAAAGTTTTGGCATCACATATTAATATATAGATTTTAATATTCTACTAGTGCAGCTAAGATAAATAAAAAAGAGTAGATATGTTTAAAATCAAAAGATTGACAAAGCAGATATACAATGCCAGTGTGGATGGATATAGTTACCCCGGGGAGACCAATTCTTATATTCCACGATAAATTCGCTCTGATATTATCCGAGGGTCGTGTCAAGCGTCTCCAAAACCGGCTTGTTTATATGAAGAGGGTAATGAATATGAAAGAAGCCATACAGGTCTGCAAGTATCATGAGATTTGACTCTCGATACTCTCTGCCTATCCCATAAGGGACTTGGTGTGATGATATGTATGTATGTTTAGAATCCCCATCTTGGTGTGTATCCTATATGTATACTGTATAACAGACTATAGCTTACGTTGGTCATTAGGTAACAAGGCAACTGGTGGCAGAGATCTTTTCAGCAACCTGCCCGGGTAGAGATACACCGTGTCACCTATTCCTGTCGCATTATAGCAGTGTAATGATCCAGTCCCAGTGCAGGGCAGTCAGCAGATTTCCACAATTGGCCTATCATCTCGGCCACAAAACAGCGAAGCACCTTTAACATCTTTAGTGTCTATAAGTCAGGGTCTTACCATCGGAGCCCTGTGTTTGATCGCTATCTCATCACATAGAAAAAAAGCAAATAAGTAGAGGGTCGTTCATAAATTATGTGATGTTTTTTCGCCATTTTATTGACTTTGGTGATAGATATATCGTCAAGTTTTACCATAATCCCACTCCATCCAAAGTCAAATGTGGATTTCGGATTGATTTTCTTATCAAGTGAGAAATTTTATAATTGTACTATAACATTCGGACGACGGAATATCACTTTAATTATGGTATACATGTTTTAAAAAACATTTTTTATGTTTTAAAAAAAAATTGCTCTTGATTGGATATGCGCCCGGTTGGCGATAGGCTTGCCACCTATCATATTGTGGGGTTTTGTGTCTTCGGCTAGTCGTGGGTGCCCTGCTTGTGCCTCTGCCTACCGTTTTGGGGATATGCTCCTGAATATACTTTTTTAATCATTTTTAAATATTGCTTACTCTCTCTAATGTACCAGCCTCTCCTTCATTATTACTGTTAATTGACATCACATGTCTCTTTAAAAGGGAGGTTGATACATTAGAGTGTCAGCAACATTTGGAAAGGACATCACGCTTTTGTTAGGTGTGTTACCTCCAGTAGTAATAAAGCTTCACGTTAGGGAACGTGACTTTATTGTGACACCTTCAGTTTAAGTAGGTAAAGTGGGAGTTACTTTTTTTATGATATTGGAAGGCAAGCAAGCTGATGGATTTTCTGATGGGAAGATATTCACGCCGCCTAGAGACACCAAAGGTGGCAATTACCCGAGGCCGTGACGTTAGGCCTCTAACAAAAGTAAATATACCGGAATACCTCAACGGAAGTGCTGACGTTATGGCGGCAGGAATAGATAAGGCATTAAAGTATAAATTAAAATTTAAAAACAAAGTTTCTGCCCTGATCTAAATTACAATGATTTGTCAACATTTTATTTGGGTTCCACATAATGAAAAATTTTTTTTAGATTTTTACATTATAAAATATCAAACAAACACACGGCTCTCCTGATGGTAAGAGATAACAATGGCCTATAGACACCATAGATGTATGTGCATCCCTGTCATGTGACCGAGGGGTTAGGCCAATTGTGCATGTCTACCTTCTACCCTTCTCTCCGGACCAGAACGTGATTTTCTTTATGATATTGGAAGGCAAACAAGCAGACGGATTTCCTAATGGTAAGAAATTAACGTCGCCTAGAGACACCAAAGGTAATGGTGCGTTGCCAACCTGAGAACGGGATGTTAGGCCTCGAGCAAAAGTAAGTATACCGGCTACCTTAACCTCCGAACCGGAACACGTCATGACGTGGCAGGAATAGGTAGGGCGGTGGTACCAATCGGGGCGAGTCGCTGTTAATTTCTACCACCTCGTCAGATGTCACGGTGTTAGTGAAGGTGAGCCTATGCTCGCCTTTTTCCGAGCTGCCTGGCAAGGAAGGCAGATGGTCTATTCTACATTATGGCTAGAAGAACAGGTGAGGTGGTAGATACATCGAACGAGTTGCAGTACGCCACTCTACTACCCGGGGTTTACTCGGTATTGATGTAATTAACCTATGTTCGCTTTAAACCAGCTACGTGGTGGAAAGGCAGAGAGTATATTCTACAAAGGAGACCAGGACCAACGATGGTGGATATTCCAATATCTCAAAGTTTGAGAAACTCTGACATGTATACATTTTTTAAAATAGGAAGTAGAAAAACCAAACAATTATTAGTTGTTACATTTAAAAGTTATATTAAAACACAGAATCTTAACAATAAATAAAAAATAACAATATATCTACAATATAATTTAATCAATAAATAACACTGTAATCTTAACTGTAATATTCTCAATATCTTACATTTAAATACAACACTGTACTGGTATTATTTTTATACAAAAAAGCGAAAAAGCCGACTTCTGTTCTGTTAGCAGAGACAATCTAAAGACACCATTGCTGTTACTGTTGCAGCGCTACCTTATGTCTGGAATTTTTGGCAACGTGTACTACAAGCTAAAGTTAGAGCCTTAAGTACGGAACATAATAATGACGATTACGGACACTAAATTAAATTTTCGATGTAGCCGAGCGTCTAATTACTTTACACATCATACTCTACACATGTGATTCGGCCAGAATTCAAAAACTTTTATCAAATTTTATCTTTATTTTTTATTAGGCTTAAAATTGAATTAAAAAAACTATTTTGATACTTTACGACACGCGCGAGAGCATGCTTTGCAGTTCGCTTGTAATAACGAGATAATAGGTCTTGAACAAAAAAAACTTATGTTTGTGACTAGCTTTTATTTGTAAGGACTATTCCTAGGAGTAGACTTGAGAAGTACTATTCAAGACGTATCAAATAACGTAGGATAATGTTGGGAATTCGCTTTTCGGTACTATTATCAGATCAGCTACATGTCATAAAAATGCATAGTCGCCCGACTTACATATGCATTCAATAATTTCAGTTCAAACTTGCAAGATTCTACCCACAAAAACAAAAACAAAGCAAGTTTCACAAAAGCTTGTAAGAAGCAGCTTACGGACTAGTCTAATGTCTAATCATATGCTAAATAGTTTATATACTATTAAATCAGTTCAGCATTTTTATAGGAAAACTGGATGTAACAGTAACTCAAACTACTTTCACACATAAATATTAGTAACATCTTTATTTAGACACAGGGAAATTTAAAAGCGAAGATATGTGACATGTCAGTCAAATTGGCTCGACTTATTTAATATTCCGAGATGCTACTAAAATGTTCTAAATAATGCAAACACTTGTCTACAGTATTATTAGAAGAAAAATATATGCTTGCATTAGATTCAAAAATTCAAAACCAAATTTCAAAATTCTTTTAGTAATCTATCGATTGCCTCTGTGGTGTAACGGTTCAGTTGTTGGACTTGACTGCATGAGGTCCCGGGTTCGAATCCTGGGTTGGGCAAAATAAAGAAAAATGGGTTTATCCAATTTTCTAATAAAAAGAAAAACGTTGCTCGTGATTTGATATGTGGGCGGTTGGCGATAGGCTTGCTACCTATCACATTGTGGTACTTAATGTCTTCGGCTAGTCGTGGGTACCTTGGTTGTTCCTCTGCCTACGCCTTCAGGGATATGGGCGTGAAGATAATTAACTTTTAGTAATGATTACAATCTTGAAATAGCTTCCAAGTTTATCAGCGATTCCTAAAATGGGTTCCGCGCGGCGACTTTTCTGCATAGTCGTCCCGGAGTGGAAGATTCCACGAAACTTGTTAATGTAGTAGTGAAAGGAAATATTATTAATAAAATGTTGAAACAACTCAATTCACTTTTAAAGTTAATTAAAAACTGTATTTCAATTTTAATGTATACATTTTTTTATCTTAATATTAATTTTATAATTTTAATACGATGCGTAAAAAGGTAATTAGTGGGTAAAGTTTTAAGGTAACCTTGGGGAATCCCTGGTCGACATTAATAATAGAGGAAAAAAATTTGTGATCGATAGACGGGAAAATTGGTTAACCAAATTTAAAAAAATATTTTAATCTATCGATTTTTTGATTGGTGTCATGAACATATTTAAATTTCTATCCGAGTGCTCATATTTTATTATTATTATTATTTATCTTTATATAGCTATTAGCAAAACGAAATTCTAGTAATTTATTTAAAAAAATTATATCAAATATGTTAAAGATGCATTTGTTAACACTAATTGCTTGCATGGTTTATGGCTTATCCCTGATATCAGCAGTACACGTTAAGCAGGGTCAAGGTGTTGTTGATCCATTGGTCTACTTGACAATTTGTTGCTATAGTCTGTCGCAAACACAAAGCAAAAACCAATAATTGACCCTCAGTATTACGGTAGTGCCAAACGAAACCTATTTGTATAACCTATAATGTTATAATTTACCTACGCAGTAATCTCGATTCGTGGTAAAAGGCAACGCTCACTTCGGTAGCGTGGAGTTCATTCAGAGATGTCAAACCCGTTTATATCATGAGTTGTGACAAAGGGTTTGGGCCTC
>NJDD01001363.1:72233-87041 GCA_002245505.1 Calephelis nemesis
TCAGAAAATGTAAAAAAATACCTCACGTAATTTATAGACGCCCCCTTATAGCTTTGACAATAATTCCTTTATGTCCTGATTCACTAATTTGTACCTCTCTTCCCCATCCTTCCCTTTAGTCAGACGTGTGAATTGGCGCAACCTTGTCCTCATCCCTAATTATCAAAATAATAGTAATAATATTCCCGGTCACGGTACACAAATGTATGTTAGAAGTCATATAATTTTTTGAGATTGTCAGTTTCAGTACTTGCCTTTGTCGTGCTTCGGTTAGAGGGTTAGGGTAACCGGTAAACGTATTTGCGCGAGAAGCATAAAGTAGCAGCTTCAGGTTAACAAAGCACCGATAACATCTTTGTTGCATGCAATGTTTTATTACCATGGCAGGAGATCTTTGTTTTCTGTTATTTTGCCTTCCTAAAAAAGAATACGTATTGAATATAAAAATAATATATAATTAATTATTGTTAAATATATAATTTTCAGTTGGTGAGAAAAGATGGACTACCATATAATTTCTTGGTTTCATCGGATGGACAGTTGTTTGAAGCCGGTGGATGGCAGAGGATGGTCTCTTCAGATCCCTCCACACTAGTCCTAGCGCTTATTGGTAGTTATTTAATTTTTTAATGTTTCCTTATTGCTTGCACTCTTGGTCGAAGATCCGGGTAGAAGACAACGGATCACCAATCACATCTATGGTGTCGGAAACCCAAGTTTGGTATTGTTCGCTATTGTATAAAATCAACAAAATATGTTTACGTTGTTTATGTAGTCTCCGCAATTCTGAAGGCAACAAGTGAAATGTTTTTTTGGTGCAGGTGTGTTTATTTTTATTATTTACCCCGTGCGCGTGCTGGTCCGGGCTCCTTTGCAGAATAGACCATCTGCCTTCCTGCCAGGCAACTCGTAAAAGGCTAGCATATCTGACTAGCACATCTGACTTGTGGTAGAGTTTCGCAGCGACTCGCTGGGATTGGTACCACCGCCTTACCTATTCCTGTTACCATAATGCCAGTATTTGCCTTTAACGTGTTCCAGTTCGGAGGATAAAGTAGTCGGTAATCTTACTTTTGCTCGAGGCCTAGCATCCCGGCCTAAGGTTGGCAACGCACCATTACCACCTTTGGTGTCTCTAGGCGGCGTGAATTTCTTACCATCAGGAAATCCGTATGATTCTTTGCCTTTTAATATTATAAAAATAAAAAGTAATTAAAAAAACAACTAGTCTTATTTATTCTGGTAGGAGGGTTTGGCGAATAATGTATTCGGACTAAATCCTTAACGGGTTCTTCAAGTTTTAACCATAATTATAATTCCACGGTGTGTATAGGCGACATGTATAAATGTGAATGAATTTATAACATTTCAGGTGATTTCGGCCAAGAACCACCTACAATACAGCAGACGAAACAGACGAAAAAATTCATCCAAGTGTCAGAGAGTTTAGGGTATCTGCAGTCGAATTTTATCATACTGACGAATATCACTACCTTCCCGTCCAATTTACGGGATAGTTAAATAGGTTGGTGATGTATGACAGGTACGAAGTTTGGCCAACCTTGGCAAATGTTTAATTCCAATGCGTGGATAAAGTTTTAATATGGCTTGGTTCGGTGTGAGAACATTGGCAATCAACTCCAAGTAAACGATCCACACATTTGGCAAAACCTGACAAAGTTTTTGGGATGGGCGTAAGCATCTGTCATTAGTCAAATTTAAGTTTTAATCAAATGATTCGATACTAGCAGTTTCACGCAGCTTCGCCTGTGTAACTTGGCTTCTACTATACCGATTTGGATGAAACAAAGCCTATGTCACTCGTGGATAATGTAGCTTTCGAATAGTGAAAGAATTTTTAAAATCGGTCCAGTAGTTTTTGAGCCTATTCATTACAACCAAACAAACAAAGTTTTCCTCTTTATAATATTATATTCGATGTAATAAAATGAAATTAAAAATAAAATTAAAATAAAATTACATTATTTAAGTTCTCGTAGGACGTCATGTCAGGGCTTAGAGGGCTCCATCGTTAATTTTGGTTGGCTTGTATAAGTTTGCATGGAGTTGGAACCGATCTGATAGTTAGTGTAGAAGCTTTTATTAACTTTCTACAAATTTTCAATGATTATGATCAGATCAACCGGGAGATAAATGCTGTAATATCACACACTCGAATAACTATAAACTAAATTAACTATATTATATTCTAATAACTTAATGTCATCCGCTGAGACTGCAATGAATTAAAGCATAGGGTAGATGTAAGGCTCAGCTCGCACAGTTAGCTTTTAAATCAAAATAAGAAAAACATTAACCGTATTATTAATAAACATGGATTAAAGTACTCCAAGGTCAATCTTGCTAATATAGTCTTTATGACATTGTGATATCTTTATATATATAGGTAATTCTTCTGTGAGTGTGTATGTCACTGAACTCCTTCTAGACGACTGGACATATGTCGATGAAACTTTTTGTATGTGTTCTAGGGAATTCGAGAATGGTTTAGATTCACAATTTGGTCCACTGGAAAATGTTTTTTTTTTTAATTTTTTAATAATAAGTAGTTGTTGATTTTAGAATGTTTCACATCGGATCCGACAGGCTGCGCTACTGTCGATGCATTGATGTCAAGTGATACGAAGTTTGCTGGGTCAGCTAGTATACTATAATATAATCCTAGCTTTACTCTTCCCTTAGTCTTTATTTATTAATAAGACGTTAAATATTCATTCACGCGTGTACGTAAACACGTCTGACTAAACAGTCAATTTATTACTGACAAGTAAATAAATATATTAAACTAATACACATATTACATTAATACAGCGGTCGGTAACCCGCGGCCCGCCGACGTTTTATACGACGACATATTTTGTGAATCCTAATAATATTATAAAGGCGAAAGTTTATATGTTTGTTACTTCTTTATACAAAAACTGCTTAACCGATTTTAATGAAATTTGGAACACACATAGAGGATTACTTGGATTAACAGATTATAGTAACAGATTGTATTCAGCCTTAAGAACACGCTTTTCTGCTCCCATTTTAATTTTTATTAATATTTTTTTCTATCGGGATATGACCAATTATACGTAGGTATATATTTTGACTTCTAGGGTTGATATCACAAGTTTGGCTCACCTTTGGTAAATTTTGCCACCTAGGGTCCTTGTCTGCCAAAAGTTGCCGACCGTTGCATTAAATAGTAAATATATGGTAGTTGTGTGTTTATAGTGAATAACTTTATATTGACGAGACCTTTCCACAATTTCAACTTTTAGAAAAAAAAAGTAACAATGTGTGTCCTACTGAATACACAAATATATGTTTTTTATGCTTTTAGAAGTATTATTATTACATACTAAGAAAAGAAGTAAATAACCCTAATAAATTGGTTTATAGTCTCAAATAAACAAAAATATTGCTCCCAGAGTGTTGCCAACTGAAATATTGCTTTTTTTGTAGTGAAAATAAGTTAATCAAGTAACATCTACAAAAACTCAACGTATTATTTGGTTTTACAAAATGAATTGAAGCATCTGAAACCAACAGTCCCCCTGTATCAGGATCTTTTTAGTGATAATAACTGGGTAAAGTGTACATGGAAGAGCTGTCAAATGACGTGTTTTATATTTGCTATCTCCAGTGACCAATAGAAACACAATAGAGACAGCAAACACAAAACATGTTATTTGACATATACTTGGTGTACACTTTACCCAGTGACCATCACTAATGCCTGGTCCTATAATCAACGAATCGTAATCCGTCAGCTAAACCATTCGTAGTTTGTTCAAAAGTAACGGAGCGTTACCAATATTTTCAAAAAATGTTTAGAATCAATAGTCGGAAACGAGCAACCGTTGTTAGTAATCTTACTAAGCGTACAAAATGCTACCATCCGTAATCAAAACGACTCGTTTTTTGAATATAGGAACCGGCCATAAATGGATACGGAATGGCCACTCTGGGGACTTATTATGTAGGCATCTCAGTTGCCAACTCAAAATGGTAAAGTGTACATCAAATGACGTTGTTGGGTCATTATACGCCTAACAATGGCGGGCCTTCTAAATGTGCCTGGAGAGGGCGCCTGTGGGCAATCGCCCGAGCGCCGAATCCGAGAAACCAGTCGCCGTCGATAGCTCGAACAACGTAGGAGCGACATCATACATTTAAAGGAACACGACTACGACGGCTACCGCGCAGCGATTTGTTCACCAGTGAATAATTAACATCTAACACCGAGCGACCAATAAAATATACAGTCCACTAAAATAGGTTTTATTCCAACCTACACAGACATCATTTGTGTTTGCTATCTCTATTGTATTTCTGTTGGTCACTGGAGATAGCAAATATAAAACACGTCACTTGATGTACACTTTTCCATTTTGAGTTGGCAACTGAGATACATAATCAGTCCACTGGTTTGTTTCACAAAACAAGCCAAACGTTTGTAAAGAGCTTGTGTCTGATGTCAAGTGTGTGGATTAGCAATATATTTTTACCAAATATTAGTTTAATGATTATACTAAGACGTAATATTTGTATATATTTGTTAAGTCCAAAGATTATTTTATTTTAGATTTATTTGATTATCTAAGATACAAATTGCATGAAAACCTGAGTATTAGATCATCGCCTAATTCTAAAATAAAATAATTATTGTATGTTACGAATTTTAAAATTTACCATTGTAGATACCTAATGTAAGTGCATTGTGATCTTATATCATTCCTCGCTGTACTGGCTGAAATTTTAAAAAAATAAACGAAAGAAGCAAGAAACGGAAAGTGGAGGTTCAATAATAGTTCGTTGTTATCATGAGTTAATTCACGATTTTAAATTAAAAAAAGTTGTATTCCCTTTAGATGGTGGGTCGAAAGTAATTATATGCTAGTGAATACGAACAAGTGGTGTTTAAATAATTTTGTAATTAAAAAAAAACAGTGATATAATCACCAATTTTTCATAATTACTATTACTTACGTGACATCATCCAAAGATAAAAACTAGTACTATATTGTTTCAATTTCGAATCGGAAATTGATATGATAACGAAAAAAAAATTATAATATAGTAAGTAGTAATACACGGTGTATTACTTACTATATTATAATATTTATTACAGAATATATACCGGTATAATTTATTACAGAACCTTCAACCGAACAAACGTTTTTGTTAAATATTTGTAATTACAAAATGTAAGTAATTTTCATATATTGCTAATTTTGTTGATTACTTTTATTGGTATTAAATAGGCATTTTCTTCACTGCGTGATTCGAAACCATTTAAAGTACCGGGAGGATTTATTTTATATTTATATAATTCTTGTAATAGAAAACTTACACTTTGTAACATAAAGACAAAATTTTTCTGAACGTCCTAAGTAACATTTTTGAATATTTGTTTTGGAATATTAATTATTTATAGTATAGTCATTTTACGATTTAAAAAAAATAGTATATTTTTATTTTAAAAATAATCTTTTTGTATGCCAATGTTGTTTTGGAATACTAGCGAAGGTTGACATCTTCCTTTTTTAACGACTGTAGTCTATTTATTTCTATAAACATTCACTTAGTATATCCCTCGCATATTTCCGATACTGACAGAGTGAGATGTAGCATCGGCACAACGTTTTTGTTCTTTTAAATTAACTTTATGTTGATTATGTGGACTAATAGCAATGCAGTACATTATTTGGTACTAGTTTGTTAAAAAAATGGAATATAGTATAATAACTCAAAAAACTTGACGGTGTTTGGTCCACGAGTAAACTATAAGTCACAGATGGAAATAATTTTGTTTCTTTTATTCCAATAACTCGAATAGTTCCTGTGAGAGAGAAAGAGGGGTTTTCTCTTAAACGATCGCGAATCCACTGGCAACAGCGAATGCATTATATGAAATTTAAATTTATAAGAATGAGACAAACTGTCACTATGCTTTTATTTGAAATTGTTTTGCTAAATTATAACTATAATATATTTTAATATCTGGATGACCCAGCTGTGCTCGGTATTTTTTTTTGTTTTTTATAAATTGTGTTTTTTGGAAATTATATTTAAGCACGAATTACACAATTAGTCTAACCTCAAAGCAAACAATCATTGACTTCGTTACTTAACAACAGACTTCGTTACTTAACAACGCCATCTGCTGGAACTTTAATTATTCGCCAAAAAATAGTATTATTATTCGCCAATAGATGTCAGGAAGAGTCATAATATATTGGGACTACTCAAACGCCTCCTATTTGTTAAACACGAATAAAACACGAATATGACATTTTCTAAAAATGATTCCTAGCTAGATCGATTTATCGCCCCCGAAACCCCCTATATACTAAATTTCATGAAAATCGTTGGAGCCGATTCCGAGATTCCAATTATATATATACAAGAATTGCTCGTTTAAAGGTATAAGATATTTACCTCTACTCTACTACTCTACTCTACCTCTAAGATATTAGATTGTTATAATTTATGTAGTTCGTTACGTTTTCTTTTTTATTGATATTACAAAATGTATTATTTGTTAAAATGTAATCATTTATTATTATTTAATAATTTTCATAATATCTATCTATATCTCTTAAGTCTAACGGAACATCTGGAACCATACTTTTAAATATTCACCAGATGAAGATAAAATCACTTACGATTTTAAATTCTTCATTTGTAGGAAACAGCAGATGTTTTAGAAGTTTATATTATAAATATAATATAGTCTATGTTTTAAATTAGTTATATATGCTTACATACAATATTTTAGAAATTTATATAATACCATGCGTTACTTGGCAGAAATCCATTATAACAGATAAGTTTTATTCTACATCAATTACGAACATTTTTTATAAGAACGTTCCCCTAACAATAGGTAACACAACCAAAAAAAAGAATTATCGAAATTGCTCATAATGCCCAAGGACATTAAATTTAGTTTACGTTTCTTTATTTAGTTTTTTTTACGCCAGCGAACATACAAAGTTGCACTAATTTAATTAGAGGCAAGCTGTTAACATTGGCTAAAATTATAAATATTTAATATCTTAAGTAACTTAATACACAGAGGAGACCTAACCACACAATCCGCGTTCTCTTTCTATCAACCTTTATGAAACGATATGAAGAAAGAAACAAAAAACTAAATATTGCATAATTATGCTCTTAAAAACATGATAAATATTGTGAAAAATTCTCAAAATTATTTGTTTAGGAATATCTGGCTGTTATAGATGTTAGGCCATGTTTCAGAGTAATATGGATAAAATACGCATGCCGATGTCTTGAAGGTGCAATAAAAAGTAGCCAAGTGCGAGTCAGACCTGCCTTGAAGGGTTCAGTAATATTGCTATCAAGAATATATTATTGGCATAATGAAAAGTAATATGGTGAGAAGTGGCTAACAAAACTCTCCTTTGGCTTATTCCTTTCGTATTAAGATGTTCTTTTCAATATTTTTTACAGAAAAAGTATTCATATAAATAGTCACAGATAAATAGTTTTCGATTTTAGTCTAGCTGAGTAATTTTTAGCCTCCAATTATAAAATTAGATGTTATAAGTGTTAAGGTTGGAAAATATTTACGTAACATAATTATAAGCATAATGTATATAACGTAGCTGTGATATTTAAGTGTAATTTGGTGAAACCATTCCGATTGTAATAAATAATGTTGAGACTAGAAATATTATGTAGATTTTCATTCGCAATGGCTAGACGGTAAATGATGATGATGAGAAAGCTAAAATGTCGAGTTTTAGTGGTCATATATTGTTATTATAGCAACTTGTATTATTATTATTGACGGTGTATATGTTACGCTCAAAGATTGAAAACGCGTTCTCTTTAATATACAGACTGACTGGTGAGATACCTTCAATACTTATGGAGAGTACTCGGTACTCGATTCTCGTTAACTTGATAAAAAAATAGAAGCTTAATTTTTTATCGAAATATCTCTAAGAATAAGTGAAATTTGGATATTATACTCCGTCACGTGCGGCGCGGCACACGACACGCCGCCGCCACCCCCGCCCTCCATCCCGCTACCGCGGTGTCCGCGCTCTGTCAATTATTCCGCAGTTAAATACTGGACTCTCCCTGTACTGTGTACGAACTTTACTAACAAGTTATTTCATATTTCGTTTTTATGTTATTTTATTTCATGATATATGTTCGCATACTATCACGTCCTCAAATATTGAAGGTATCTCACCAGTCATCCTATTTATAATAAGCTCTAATATTTAATAAGCTCTTTTTGCTTAGTGGTCACTGTAATACTTCCATTTGGTGAAATTCATATTAATTATAACGCAATCTACGAAACATTGTTGAGGCTACAAAAATACCATATCCCAAGCTTCGTGTGATCGACGTTGAGTAAAAAAAGCTGTACCTATTAGAAACTAATAAAACATTTGTACTATGTTCTGTGCTCTAGCAATTAGACGACATACTCTCTAATAATTAGAGCGCTTTTTTTAAAGTTTCTAAAGAATTTAAAGTGTTTTAAACATATGTATATGCGGAATATGTGTTAAGAAGTCACAAAATTATTTTAATCATACCAACATATAGACCAGGGTCGATAATTTTTAAAGCCAAATAAAATAGTAGTAGGATGAAACCCATTAGAAAAGGAGGAGAATATGATCAAAATGAAAGGAAAAATAAATTACGGTCGATCCGAGTTCGGGAAGTGGGAGGGGGGGGGGGGTTTAAGGGTAAAAAATGGTTTATCTTGATTTCTGGCAAAGCTAAAAGTCCTATCGAAAAATGTCACATGGCAGAGTTGTAGGTAATAAAAAGATCTAAAACTTTTGTATTGACACTTTTTTCACATAACCTCAAAATTTATATGAAAAATTCAAAATACCAAGTTTTTGGTTTTTTTATTTTTATCTTTTACAAAAATTTCTTTTTTTTAACGAAATTTATTGAAAACTTACCTTTTCATGTCCCAAATACGCTGTAATTTATTTGATTAAAAATAATTTATTTTTCCTTTCATTTTGATCATATTCACCTCTTTTTCTAATGGGTTTCATCCTACTACTATTTTATTTCACTTTTTGTTATTTTTAAAGGCTTCTACCCTAGTCTAATAACATTATACCACATTTAACATTTTTTTTTAGTTTTATTTCATATGTTTCGGTTTTAACTACCACAATAATCTAGTCTATGCCTAATCAATTCAATCAAGTTATCATTTGCATATAGTACATGAAAAATATAAATAGAATATATTTATAGCAAACTTCAACTGTTACTAAAACTAAGTGTTTCAAGCCAATCTCATGAAATCGAATCGAATAATTATGATCGGATGGTTCAAATAATACTCGGCGTAGAACAATATATTGTAATAAATAATGTTTAGTGTTTTAATATCTTTTTCTTAATAGCTGAATACCCAGCGAATAAAACCGATCAGAGGAGGATATCTGTTCTTTTATTTTAATCTCTACCATAGAATAAATAAAAGGACTACGTACAGAAGATGCACTGATATACAAAACACTAGCAAACGTCTAGCAAAGGCCCCTATTGCGCTTAGCGCGTAGACTTTTACATTTAGATGTCAAACAAAAGTGGTAACTTAAATCGTCGATTGTAAAGCACCCGTCATGAGAAGCTATAAATTATGTAAACAAACGTTCGGGAGTTAACAACATTTGGTTCAAAGATAAAAGTATTTTTTTTAACATTTAATTAATTAATAATTTAAATATATATAATAAATTACGTATATTTTGACATTTTTTTCGTGGCAAATTGATTTCCTTAGATGTACTGGGTACTGGCTTCATTATACGTTAATACACAATAACAAATAATGGATAAAAAAATTAAAATTAAGGCAACAATTAACAAAACTAACAACAATAACAAAGTGATAACGAAAAGATAAAAAAATTAACAATAACAACTAAATCCGCGATTTTAACAAAGCAATGAAAAATTCAAAACTCGAATGACGCGTTTATTTCCAAAAGACGAACCGATGGTTAGCATTCCCGGCGATCGGCGCGTCCCCGTACCAAGACACTCAAACGTCAGTTGTTAGATATGATCCGACTAAATTAAATAGGTTGTTACTTTCATATAACCCGTCTATATTTTTATTTCGATTGAATATGGTCAGTTTATTGTTGTCTCGAAATAAAAAAAAATACTTGGTAAAAGATGTTTGTTTACATAATTTATAGCTTCTCATGACGGGTGCTTTAGACTCATATAGTGCTGAATGCTCATATATTATCAGGACGTGACGATAGATATGGTTATAACTACTGGTTTTGTCGTTAAACTGTTCAGGAAGTGATACCACCTTGCCACTAAATGTACCTATTTTTATTTTTTATATTTTTAAGGACGTAAAAATCTTGCTGGATGCACATAGTAGGTAATAAATTTAAGCAAATAATCATTAATTTTGAATCTATTAACATTTACCTCTGCTACGCACTTTTTTAAAATAGAAAACCAAACAAGCGGATTCTCTATTTGACTAAGAATTGTTCAGTGCTGTAAACGCCCAAGGCAACAAGTTTTACCAAAGATTAGTATTATATATATTGTCTTTGGTTTTACTAATGTTTTAAATTATCTAGCTCTAAATTGTACCATGATTGTCATGACGAGTATTGAAGCAGGTAAGGCGGCGATACCAAAATGATGAAGCCTCTATGGAACTTTATATTATTTGGGATTTTGATCTGCCTATGAAAAAGTGGAACCTTACACGCAATTTTGGTTTTGCAGCAGAAAGCGTTAAGGCGATGGATTTTTAGCCGGGCAAGTTGCTTCTGGACTACCACCAGTAATTGCTACGTGGAATATAAGTACGGATGATGATTAATACTTCGTCTTATTTTGCGATTCTGAAATGGTGCAGGATTGTGAATTTGAGGTGGAGGGAGACTGGTGTTCGTATAGCTTTGCCAGGTTTGACCTTATATCATACGTCAATAAATAAAAAGAAGAAGATTCAAACTACATTTATTATACCAATGCTTAGAATTTATTTAACAATCACAATCTTTAAAGTACATGTATTTACATAACACATACATAAAAGAATTGAGCTATTTACTAGACATAATAAAATTGTACATACAGCGATTTTCGTAGCGCCTACTGAAGCATATCGGTGTTTCAAAATATTCTTATGGTCAACATTAATAACCTATCTACAGATAGAAATGGCTGACCAGAGTTTTGTTGCTAAGATATTTTGGCGATTACCTGCCAACTGATCTAAATACAACTATCTCTTATCTCAGATAGGTTATTAATATTGGCCGTTAGTTATGCGCCTTCACGTATGCCAGCATTGAATGATTTTCAAACCATGTCAAATTTCATACGTAGTTTCCGAAGAACTGCAGTTTTAATCACTAACATGAAAGGCAAGCGCTACTTCGAATGTGTGAATGAACTGAATGTGAGCAGAAGTTCCCAAACTTTTCTTAAAGACATCCGCGGAGTCAGTAAAATGAAACTGAAAAATAAAATTGGTAATAATGGATTCGGTAATTGCAGTTTATCCAAAACATACACCTATAAACCTACATCTTTGGAAATTGCAGTATAATGTTGGGAACCTCTGCTATAGAGACAGTCCTGTGATAAGTAAATATCTGACTAAATGAATACAAAATAACTTTTGCAAACTAAGGGATTTAAGAAATTCAACTAAGCTTATAAAATATCTAACTTTAAAGAACTTACAATTATAATAAACATCACAATGTTAGCACATCTTAAGACGTGCTTATTAAGCTATATACTTATCTGTACTTACTTACTATAAAGGAGTCAACTTACGTCCAATATTAATAACCTATCTACAGATAAAGATAGGCCTGGAGATTTGTGCTAATTATTGAAAAATACCAGCGGTTACCATGCAACTGATCTAAAATGGCACGATCTTTAACATTAGATTGGTTATTAATTTTGGCCGTTATAACAAAGGATTTAAGGTGCAATCGTCACCCACGTCAAAAATAGTCTCCTCCAGTTACTAAGGCAACCGCGATATTTTACGATGAATGCAAAGGTTTTCATTTATTCTTATGTAATAGGTATTTCGGGCCTTTCGATTTCCTACTCACGAATAACATTCGTTTCCTATCTGAAATTCTCTATACAATCCATAACAAAAACATTCTTAGAACATTTCATATTTCATCCTATTCATTATTGCATAGTGTTTACTGAATGCATTTTGACGCGACAACGTCTTATAATTCGATGGAGCCGGCTGCACGCACAAAAAAATAACTCATGCGACGTTACCTCGCTCTGAGGCGTGTCATTTAAGGCTTGAAGTGCAAGCGAGAACGCGGAACGTGCGACATAGAGACACAATCGGCCTCCGTTCATATGAAGTTGTCACGTTCAACTATCGTCAGTATACCGATTTTACAGAAAACCGCTTGTTTTGTCCTTTCATTTAAGGTATTAACTAACGAGGGTAGCTTACGTCATTTGTCTCGTAGTGACTTGTTAATAGGTAAAATGAAAGAGATAACCAAAAAATGTAAAACAGAGCCATATTCAACGCGCGGTGACAGTAGGTATTAGAATTATTTCAAATATATTCTTCGTTAGTTTAATAATTGAACTTTCAGCGCCATTACCATAAGTTTACAGCGCTAAACTCGCTAATGTCTTTGTAAATTATTGGAATAAAAACTTTGAAAAGCGGCTCTACTACATGAGTTTTAGGATCATTGAGTTTACTATACTCGCAAGCGTCCTTGTAAATTATTTGTATGGAAACTTTGAACAGCGCCTCTACCGGTAGGTAAGAGAATACATTTTTTTGACCAAAAGCGCTATAAATTTTGATACATCAATTACTGAACGTTATATATACTAACTCATGGTTAAGGTAACTTATAGAACGAAATTTTCAGACCAAAAGCATTTCAATAAGTAAATAACCGATCGTAATCTTTAGCTAACGGTAAAGGCTCTGATTGAATATGTTATAAAAGACATATATTTTCATTTACACGAAATATATTGTCAGTTTAGAAGCCCGATATTTAGGACTCTAACTAATTTATTTTGGACTACATGTAATATTTTAAAGGTTTATCAGAAAATGTTTAATGATATTGTTTTTAATCACTAATATTAATAAAAACTATTAATATTGCAACCTCGGTCGTAGAAAGAGCCTTAAACTGCCCAGACATTGTTATCGTTTAAAGAGGTGCTTAGTTAAGGGTAGCATAATATATTTGTACCCATAAATATTTTTTCTTAGTAACAATTCAACAACTTAACTATTTGTAGCATAGGAGAGAGCAGCCATTATGGGTATATCAAAAGGTACATATTTAAGGTAAGCGCACATTTGAAGTTACGAGACAAAGCAGACTACCCCACGACGCAAAATATTAACGACACGCTGGAAGTGCTGGGACATAGCGCTTTAAGGTCAGTATTTTTCTGTTTAAGTACAATATTTCGCTGCAGAGGTCATTTTTACCTGCTCCATTCTTTTAATACTGTTCACAACTAAATCCTTTTATAATCATACTATTTTCATTTTACTCATGATCGGCCCTTTTGGCTATAAGCCAGCAAAAACATGCCGCACCCGGATCTATCGGATACGATGGAGTGTCACCCAGCAAATAGTGTTAGTACATATATAACGTGTATACCTGTAACATACATGCATATGGACTGATCTTTTGCTCTGCGGCACCACCCGTCCCAACGTGCACATACCTTTACACTTCGTACAATTAACTTATAAAACATTTCGTAAATGCTTAAATAGAATCACAAATTGTTCCTAATCTATTTCAAGTTTCCTAAAACTTCCTGTCACCGCCGATACGTCTCCACCTAACGTTTGGCTCGAATTCCTTGACGAAATGATTCCTTGTGTACTAAGAATCTCCATGTCATCCAGAGATAAAAGTACCTTTCTCTTTTCTTTAATCAGTCCTTTTGTAAAATCGATCATATCTTGCAGGGGGATATGACCTCCAAAGCATGTCGGCAAGCATGAAACGTCGACGAAGTTGCGCACGGTCTTGTGGTTGGTGTGGGTCTGAAAATTTAAAATTTGATATAGCTAGCTGTTCCAGTGAATTTCGTTCCATACATGCAGTTTGTATGAGAAAATTCAAAATTTTGTTGATCCCAGTTTCCTTGAATTTTATTCTATTTTCTTATCTTTTAAACCTTGCCTGGACTTCCGAAAATAATTCAAAATCATAAGCGTACATATGGGCGATTCATTTATATATATTCAGTACTAGCCGACCCAGCAAATTTCGTATCGCTTGACATTAACCGCTGCTACACAATATTTGATGCTCCTATAGTATCCTATAGTATTAGAGTAGGTTAGGCGATGGATCCTATCCAGGTAAGTTGCAAGCACTCTACCACCAGATATCTCGTAAGTACACACTACATGGACGCGTTTTTCTATATATAGAATGGATACATAATGTAAAGTTTTAAACATGGTACAAGACATCTCCCGTATCATAATCTGGCACTCAGTAAATGCACAAATCCCCTCTTCGCCTCCCCTACTACTTACAACCGAGGTGGCAAAAAAAACTGACTTTAAATCTTAAAGGGAGGAAATATCCGACTAAATTGGCTGAATAATATTTAATCTTCTTATAATCTTCTTGTGTCTAACACAATGTTTCAGCATAAGGACATACATACGTATACATGGAGAAGGAATGATCAAATGAGTGTGATAGATTTGATTTTGGTTGATAGTCG
>NJDD01001363.1:87333-131450 GCA_002245505.1 Calephelis nemesis
AAGACAGGTTTGTCAGGATCGTGAGGTCTGGCACTCGATACTCTCTGCCTACCCCGTAAGGGACTTGGCGTGAAGATATGTATGTATGTATGTATGTATGTAATAATATTTAAAAAAAAAACAATTTCCTACAGCTACAGCTAGGCGAAAGTTATCTCATCCTTACTACACTATAAATGTGTTTTATATTTTATTAGAGACAAAATGCCGACGAAGCACACGGGTCTTCGAATGGTAAGTCTATCCTGTGGCCGAGGTGTTTAGCCAATTGTGCAAATCTACCAGATATCCTACCTAAACCGCAACTTAGCAGCCATTATGATGACAGGAATAGGTACTAGGTAGATACTACCACTCGTCCGGGTCGGGCCCGGACGAGTGGTAGTACGGCACTCTTGCTCCAGATTTCTTGTTAATGATCCTTTCCTATGCTTGCCTGTAAGACATCTGGCAAAAAGGCAGATGGTCTATTCTACACAGCAGACCCGGACTATTTTTTTTATAGAGAGGGCTCAAACGAGCAACTGGGTCAGCTGATAGAAAGTGATCCCCTCCGCCCACGGACATCCGCAACACCAGGAGTATCACAGATGCGTTGCCGACCTTTAAGTAATCAGGATGCTCTTGAAGGATCCTAAGTCATAGTCGTTTTTTGAATACCGCCCTCGGTAACTGATTCCATAAAGGGTATTTACTTACATGTAATCTTTTCATCATTTTTGGAGACACTTTGGTGACTCCGATGTCAACAATATATTTGAAAGCGGCTGGAACATTCAGCAGATGGAAACTCTTGTGACGCATAGGCACTGATTGCTGTAAAAAAATATATTTTAATACACAAAGTACAAATGTTCAACTTACTCATGCTGTTGCCCGCGTGGTTTATGGTCCCACAGGAACATTTTTGGGATAAAAACTACCTTATGTGGTAATCCAAGTTATCTTCTATGTGTGTGCCAAATTTCATGAGAATCGGTTCAGCAGTTTTTGCGTGAAGATGTGACAAACAAGCACCAAAAAAAATATGGAACAGCTACTATAAGATGCACGTTTAACACAGATATAACCAGTTATAATATTGGTCAGTATAATAACAAGTTCATAAGTTAGATAACCGTTTCTTTGGTCGAGGGTCAGTTGGGTCATTCTTGAATGTCGAGTTCATGCAAATTAGGAATTGGATTCGGATATGTTATTACGTATACTTGAACACAGAACAAACCATTAACATTTAGCCAAAAAAAATTAAAAGGATCTGAAAAAATCTTTTATTAGACAAACTAGCTACCGCGGCTTTGCTCGCGTGGCAGTTAATATGTTTACATTATTATTTTAATTGAAGACTTCTATGTATCACTTAACACTTTCATACAAACTTTCAACCCCTATTTCAGTTCCCTAGGGGTAGAATTTCCAGATACGCTTAAATACGTATCGACTCTTTTTTAATAAGTAGCCCAAAAATAAAATTTCATGTTTCTAAATTAAAAATGACGGTCTTCCATACAAATTTGAACCCTTTAGGGGTGGAATTTCAAAAATTCAGTCCCTAGTGGGTGTCAACTCAATAAAACGACCCTACTCACCAAATTTCAAGGCTGTAACAGTTATGAATCGGCGATGATGAATCAGTCAGTCAGGACATGCTATTTTATAAGTTTAGATAATATTTAGCTAGCATTGTGTTCAAGAGTACCTAATATGACAAATCTGATTCAAATTTGCGAGCAATCGAAATTTAATACTAACCCTGCAAGGAACACGTCTAGCGATAACCACCAGCCACGAGGCTAGGGTCCGATTTTTGAAGTGAAACTTCTTTCGAATCGTTGTGATTTCAAAACGGATGCAACGGAAAAACGACAGGTAAGAGACAAAAATATATATTCATCTCATTCTTTTGCAGGTAAGAGACACAAATATATATTCATCTCATTCTTTTGTAGATTTACTGAAGTTTCATTTCTATCGTGTGTGAATCGCACACACACCTTTTTTTTACAGTCTAACCCTTTGGGGTAATTTGCTTACTTTGAGTAAGCAAATTATTATTTATCTGTATGGTCTGGGTATTTATTGCATACTATCCGACCCCGCGAACTTCGTATCGCTTGACATTTTTTTAATGACTAATGTGTTGCCAACCTCGCACTTTTTACAACTTCACCTGGCTTTGCTTGACATGAACGGCTACCTACTAACACCTTGTGTGAAATAAGACTTAGATATTTTTATTTTCCCTGCAATTGTTCCGATTTTATCTTCCTAAGAACTTAGAACCAAAGAAAGTGTGTTCAAGGGGATTTGAGAATGGTTTAGATCCATTGGAAAATGTTTTTTTTTTATTTTTTTTGTATCGTTGATTTTGGAATGTTTTACATTGGATCCGGCAGACGGCGCTACTATCGGAGCATCAAGTATTATGTAGTAGATTTTAATGTCAAGCGATACGAAGTTTGCTGTGTCGCCAATCTAAGTCTTTTTCATGGCTAATGCATTGGTAACCTCGCGGTTTTTACAACTTCAACGGAATTTGACCTATTTATATTTTTCTATGTAACAATAATATGGTCAGCTAATCTTAGACTAACCCACAACACCCATCTATTTAGGTTAGATCAATTTAGGCAAAAGTTGGGCAACGGGCAACGATGTTTTCAATAGTATCTTTACGCCCATATACACGAAGGGGTAGGTAGAGGCACAACCAGGACAACCACGACTAGTCGAAGACATTATTTCCCACAGTGTGATAGGCGGCAAGCCAATCACCAACTGGTCCATATTAAATCCCGGGCAATGTTACTTTTATTAGAAAATTGAAAAAACACATTTTCTATTGTTTTCGTTGTCCGACCTAAAAACGAACACGAGACCTCCAAAAATCGAGTCCAACGCCGGACCGCTAAATACCGAGACGATTTTTATTAGAATATGGAAAAAACATATTTGAGTAGTCGAGCCAAGAATCGAACC
The DNA here is from genome assembly GCA_002245505.1 of Calephelis nemesis. Lineage (NCBI taxonomy): Eukaryota > Metazoa > Arthropoda > Insecta > Lepidoptera > Riodinidae > Calephelis > Calephelis nemesis. Next base: position 90,313 of record NJDD01001363.1, read on the forward strand.
CTAGACGTCATGTAGTCAATACCACTTCGGTCCACTAATCCAAAGAGGCGATTATATGGGACATGCTTAATTTACTTATTTCATTATTAACTATAAACATCCACAGCATTTTAACAGAAATAGATAATATTAAACATATATTCAGATAATTATTAATTTTAAATAAATATGTTGCAATCAATATTTAATTGGACTAGGTCTATGTTAATAACCCTTTTTAGATTGTAGATAAACAAATTCATTAAAAACCATGAACGGTATCAAATGACCACCGGTAATAGTTTCGTAAGTTTCAATGTAATAACTAAAAGTCGTCCAACGACCGACTTACATCCTATTATTTAAGAATGATTTCATAATAAAGTGTATAATAATCAGGTAGTTGACCTAAAGTAGATGGGTGTTAATCTATGTAAGCAAAAATACATAAGGGCGATGTAGGACCCATTTTGTTGGTATAATCTAGGTATACTTATAAAAAAAATGGTTGCCTGTAAAGTCGGTTTTGCGGGCGAAGATTTTACGTGACAACGTCTTTTTCTCGGTAGAATATTTATTGATATGAATATTATTAAAGAGTGGGAGAGAGACGCAAGGCATTCGGCGCTCCAGCGGGCCTCTCTCTCGTTCGGTGACTCATCGTAACGTTACCGGGCGTTACATTTTTTCACGAGTGACTCCGAGCCGCAACCTAATTTAAGACGTTGTCACGTCAATAACATGTCCTGACTGACTGATTCATCATCGTTCAGCGAAAACTGTTAGAGTTACAGCCATGAGATTTGGTGAGTAGGGTCATTTTATTGAGTAGACGACTAAAGACGGAATTTTGGAAATTCTACCTCTGCGGTAAAATAGGGGTCGAAAGTTTGTATGGAAGGCCCTCATTTTTTAAGTTAGAAATATGAAACTTTGTTTTTGGGCTACTTATTAGAGTAGATACGTATTTTAGCGTTTCTGGAAATTCTACCTCTAAGGGGGTGAAATGGAGGTTGAAACTCTGTATGGGAAATTGTCATTTTTTAAAGTTAGTTGTTGTTAGTTAGTTAATTGTCATTTTTTAAATTTGGGCTTTAATATTTCATAAACTGAAAAAATCAATATATTTACGTCATTCATACAAATTTTCAAATACAGGATTATTTATAAATAAACTGAAGTTTTACCGACGGAAAAGAGAGGTGTTATAAAGTTTGACGTGTATGTTTTGAACGGATGGACTATTTCGATGCAGATTTTTAATGGTTGATGATGGTCCTAAGTAACATGTAGCTTTTGTCGGGGATTATTTTTTTTTCTAATTATAGTGCAAACAACTCTGTGACGTCATTCGACCTTCTGCAATTTGAAGAGAGAAAAGTGCGTATATGTTGAAAGTAATAAAGAAATAGCCATGTTTCTTAATTAGTAGGCGAGTGAAGTTTTAATTGCAATAGTCTAAATAGACGAGCTTATATAATATGGTAATAACTCTGTGCTCATAGAACTAACACTGCTATGTTGTTTTCCCAATACTTTTATTTAAGCTAATATTTGTTCATATTACGATGCAATGTAACATAACAATATGCTTAAGTAAATGACTTACGGCCTCACAAATAAAAAAATAAACTAATCTTTCTTAATATCACGGTTATACTGGGTATAGTTATACTTAGAATAAATCATGAATAGCTAAGGTACATTTTCTAATTAATAAACTCTGCGTAACTTCGTTACAACTATACTAAGTATATGAACGCATGAATGACATATTACAACAAAACGAAAAAAGAAAAAAAAACTACTGTAAAAAGTTTCAATATGAGAGCAAAATCCCCATCTGAAAAATTTTTAATTTGACTGAAAAATACCCATTAACAAAATGATCCGCCAATTTTATTCTACTCATTTGTTACAAAAAATGTGATAAATGAAGAACCGCTTTACCGATTTTATGCAAACTTCACATATACCATCTTCTGAATAGTCCGAACAAAGCCTAAACATTAGGTTTGGATAGGTGAGTACAACGAAAAGTGGCATTGATTTTTAATATATAGATTTATGCATAGCTGTGCCGAACGGCAACGTCGCAAATCAGAATTCGTTTTACTTTCTTATTTCCATCAAAATAATTTTAATTTTACAAATAGTAATAAGCCTTGAATGGACAGACAAAATTACCACCAGTATTTAACTAAAGAGCCGTCTTTTTTTTAGGCGAATAAAGTTAAATCTTTACTACTAACCTCTCCCCATTTCAAGATGCGTGCGAAATCGATGGGGTTCCAAGTGGTCACGTGAGCAGCAGTAGCTCCAGAGCCTTCTCCGACATGGTCAACCCCGAATATCTGGTCCAGATTATCCTCCATCAGAGTTTCGTATACAATACAATGGGCGCGAACTATATCCCAACAATTGAATTTAGTGGCGTTAAATCTTGCTGAAAAGAGAAAGAAACACCAATATCAGTTATTGTTAGTGGCCTAAGGTTGGCAACGCACCACTACTTTATTTATACATATGTGCCCAGTAGGCGATAGGCCACTTATCACATTGTAGGACTTAGTCTTCAGCTAGCCGTGGGTGCTCTGGTTGTGACTCTGCCACTTCGGCGATATTACCGTGAAGATACTTACTTACTTACCTTATTTATAGTATAAGCTTACAGTTGAGTTAGGTTAGCTTTAAAACAAAAATATCTTTACGCCCATCCCCGAAGAGGTAGGCAGAGGCACTACCAGGGAACCCACGACTAGCTGAAGACATTAAGTCCCACAACGTGATAGGTGGCAAGCCTATCGTCAACCGGGCACATATCCAATCCCGAGCAACAATTGTTATTAAAAAATAAAGTAAGTTAGTTTTAATTATATTAATTAATTTAATTAGTTTTAAGCACACGTTTTACTTTTACTTTTTCAAAAATATTTTTAAAAATGTAAAAGTAAAACTAAACGATAAAAAATTAACTGGATCGTTATCATATGTGAAGGTCAAGTGCATGTGTGTTTTAAAATTGTTTAACGTTTCTGCAGACCTTGTTTATATTCTTAATAATGTTATTTGTGCTAATCTTATATCTTATACCTTTAAACGAGCAATTCTTGTATATATATATATAATTGGAATCTCGGAATCGGCTCCAACGATTTTCATGAAATTTAGTATATAGGGGGTTTCGGGGGCGATAAATCGATCTAGCTAGGAATCATTTTTAGAAAATGTCATATTCGTGTTGTATTGTTGTTGTTAAGTAACGAAGTCCGTTGTTAAGTAACGAAGTCAATGATTGTTTTGCTTTGAGGTTAGACTTTTTAAATTTTCGTACTTAAATATAATTTCCAAAAAAACACAATTTATAAAAAAACAAAAAAAAATACCGAGCAAAGCTCAGTCATCCAGGTACTTTGTATTAATGATCCATCCATCCCATCATCAGGTTGGCAACGCACCATTACCAACTTTAGAGTCTCTAGGTAGCGGGAATTTTTTAGAATCGGGAAATCCTTCTGCTTGTTTTCCTTCCAGTACCGTAAAAAAAGTAATTTCGATTTCGTGCCTGGGTAATTTCGATTTCGTGCTTGGGTTAGATTTTCTTATAAACTATCGTCACTATTATAGTTCTTTAGTTGTTGTATTTCAGAAAAAAGTACTATGTTTTATTGTTTACCTACTTACGTGACATCACTTATTTTATTAACACATCAATTGCTGATGTGACAATGAAATAAAAAAGTGGCCAAGTGCGAGTCGGACTCGTCCATAAAGATTTCCGTACAAGCAAGTTGCAAATATAAATGTCATAAGCTTAATACATTTATTACAATTTATGACATATTTAAAGAGTAGACTAGATCTCGTATTACATTATTTTCAATTTTAGTTTTATTGTTCTCTTATTTTAGAAGTTACAATTATTTTTTTTGACCGTCCGTCCGTCGTTTTTTTTTATCGGACCCGTGTTGGTCCGGGCTGCTTTGTAGAATAGACCATCTGCCTTCCTGTGCCAGGCAGCTCGTAAAAGGCGAGCATAGGCTTGCCGTCACTAACACCGTGACATCTGACTAGGTGATAGAGTTTGGCAGCGACGCACCCGGATTGGTACCACCGCCTTACTTATTCCTACCGCCATAACGTGATGACGTATTCCAATTCGGAGGGTAAGGTAGTCGGTTAACTTACTTTTGCTCGAGGCCTAACATCCCGGCCTCTGGTTGGCAACGCACAATTACCACCTTTGGTGTCTCTAGGCGGCGGGAATTTCTTATCAGTAATCCGTCTGCTTGTTTGCCTTCCAATGTTATAAAAAAAAGTTACAATTCAAGTAAGTTTTAAATAATTAAGTCTTTATAGTTTCGAACAAAAGTGGTTGTGACAAACGGACGTAAAGATATGACGAATCTGTAATGGTTCCATTTTTGGCCTTAGACTACGGAACCCTAAAAATGTATTCAACTCTGTGTAGTTTAACTGTACTTGTGTAATTAGTCATAAAAGTTGCACTTAATTATCAAGTACATAAATTTACATTAGCGTGCTCATAAACAAACGCATAACTTATTAACTTAGTCACTAGGGTATAACTTTGCTAATTGTTAACAAACACTTAACAGTTTGCTAGAAAAGTTGAAACAGTGTGACGGGATATGTATTCTATTCAAATTATCGGTTTAAGAAAATGTATGAAATAACCTAAGATAATAAGCAAAAACGGGCGTAACCGCGATTACACCTATGCGTCTCGAGTTCGATAAACACTCGGTATGCAATTATTCAGGGTTGCGCCGCAGTGATAAAAGCTTAATATAATGCTTTTTTTTAATTTGTAACCAACGTTAAGTAAGCGTATGTGGTATTTACTTAGTACAGCCAAGAACAATTATTAACTACCCATATATTATTGCTGTTTTTAAACTTCATTTGGGCGATTCAGGATGTTTTTTTTAAAGTAAGAACTTTTATTACACAAGAGAAATTCAAATAGGCAGATAGAAGTAGTTCTAATACTGAAGGTGCGTAGCCCTATCGTGTGTTGACAAACCGCACGGCTATAGGCTTACTTTAAAAACAAGAAAGAGCTACTATACTGTACAAGTTCATATGGGTACTATACTGTCACGAGGTGTTTTTGTGTTCTTTTTTTACTTTTATTCAAAGTTATTCAAAGTTCATATTTTAAAGTATATTTAACTAATATATCGTTGGAAATTGTTTAATTTATTGTTTTTCAATAAATATACTAGTTGTAAACATATAAATATGAAAATTGATAGAAGCGCTACTTTTTTGAAATCTATACTTAAGTTCAAATAAAATCGATTAATTTGCAATTAAGTATTTAATTTGCATCTGTATTTTTTCTGGCAGACAATTATTGCAAATTAAATAATTTTATTGTGATTTAGAAATTATATTCAAAAACTATTTTTTTCCATAATATAAAAAAATCCTTACCAATGTTGTATACAATGACCCTGCGACCCGTGGAGCCGTCACGTACAGGTGATACCGCGATATACCTTTAAACAAAATAAAATACACTTCTTATTAGGCACTAAGTAAAAAAACGTTTTAATGAATTTTTGACGAACGAACATTTTTCACTTTGTCGAATAATAATCAAGCTGATATTTGTTCTGATTGTAAGAGGCAACCCTACGTTTAATTTTGTTCATCCCAATTAAAGTAGCTTTAGTAACATTTTGAATGTGAGCTCGTTGGTAAAATTAATAAATGGCTTAATATAATATACTCTATTTCTTATTATTAAGATTAACTCCTCATTAAAGTCAATTACCCTCTCCGGGATACAAAGTATCTATTAGCTATCACAAATTTTGTCACAGTTTAGTACTAGACAAAAATCGCGACCGAGATGTAAGCTGCTGCGCATTTAGTTGCCTGGATCTACTTTTGAAACATATTTAATATACAATTTTTGTCCCGTGTTGGTCCGGACTCCTTTGCAGAATAGACCATCTGCCTTCTTGCCAGACAGCTCGTAAAAGGCGAGAATAGGCTTACCGTCACTAAAATCCTGACATCTGACTAGGTAGCAGAGTTTCACAACGACTCACCCGAATTGGTATCACCGCCTTACCTATTCCTGTCGCCATAACATCATGACGTATTCCGGTTCGGAGGGTAAGGTAGCCGGTAAACTTACTTTTGCTCGAGGCCTAACATCCCGGCCTCAGGTTAGCAAAGCACGATAACCACCTTTGGTGTCTCTAGGCGGCGTAAATTTCTTACCATCAGGAAATCCGTCTGCTTGTTTGCCTTCCAATATCATAACACAAAAACAGAACTAGCTCATTTATAGTTGTAAGTATAAATATGGGCGGATCACAAACAAACCTACGTCAGGGCCTCAAAACATTATGTTAATATAACCTTCGAGAATGCTACAATTTCATTGATTTCTTGAATCTTTGATTATTTACATCATATCATCAATGGATCTTAGATTCGATTACCAATAGCTGCACGTTGGCGATGAATATAGATGTCTGATTTATTAATCTGGGTGTTTACTTCCAAACCGGTTCTTACTTTCATAAAATGATACGGTTTTATATAAACTAGTGGTCGCCCACTGGTCGAAATGCGACCATAATAAATACATACATACATACATAAATATCTTCACGCCAAGTCCCTTACGGGGTAGGCAGAGAGTATCGAGTGCCAGACCTCACGATTCACAATTTTAATATCTTGTTGATAAGAACGTCATCTTCATTTCTCAAGACCAATTACTTTGTTTCCAAACTTTTTAGTGCTCCATCTGTGATCTTTTATCTTTATCATCAATATATTTGTTTGTGTGTGTCAAATGCATGGTAATGTTTTATTTATTGATTAAATGTACTTTATAAGAATTATTATTGAAAAATATTAGCGCTTTGCACTTCTCCTAAGCATAAACTATAAGTGTGCCAAATTTTATACTCCTGTGTCAGCGCAATTTTCGTAAAAAGGGGTCCAAAGTTTTGGCATCACGTATTAATATATAGATATATTAGAATATTAACCTTCCGATTTCACTTATTACAGCACTTTCCTTTAAAAGCTCATAGCTACAAAAAATAATATGTTGGTAATATTATTATAATCATATAAATATTACTGTTGTTGATGCAGCGTTTTTTTTCTAGGTACCTACGCGCATTCTTCAAGTTCAACCAAGCAGAGGCGTTCCAGATGGCTTTTTTTCAACTAAAAGATACATTTCAATGACATTAAAAACTATTTAGGAATATAATAAAAATCGCTGTCTGACAAAATATATTTAATAGAAACACAGAGCGTGACATTGAAAAATAAGTGATTTAATTAAAACCAAAATTAAATAATTAACTCGTGCGAGCGTGTTTTGAAATCACGCATAAACAATTCGAAATTAAAAAAATACGATTTACATTTGAAATAAAATTTTATGCCGTCTTTTCGAAAAGTAGGTAACTGTTCGCAGCTAAGTGCAAACAAAGTGTTAAGTTTAGAGTTTTGTTAGAGTATATTCACATACGAAATCATAAAAGCTTAAACCAAAACTTGTTTAACATGGGCTATGTAGCGGATAGCCTTTGCCCATTGTTTATTTTTTTTAAATACCCACGTAAGTTGCTTGAGCTCTAATTTGGCGTTAATAATTTCCCCTAATTTTCATGTAAGTTTTGTTTTTTCTTTTGTTTCTTTAGGTTTTGGCCGTTCACGTTAGTATTTAGCCATTAGTCAAGTAGAAAATATTTGTATCGAATTTTATATCAATTTCAATTATGTAATTAAAGTTAGTCATCAGTCATAAGTCGTCAGTAAGTCATGACAAGCTCTTGGGTAAAGCGGTGGCTCATTACACAAGCTCTGTAATGAGATTTGGCGGCAACGAGGAAATACACGATACGCTAATTTCTTAATGATTATTTCATTTGTGCTGTTTCACAGAACAAAATTGTACAAAATGCCACATAAATTGACTAATTTCACTTAATATTAACACAAAATTCAATAATTATGAAAAAACTTTGACCATCTTTTCTATCGATGGCGCCAAAACTCAGTGTAATTTTTTTTAAGTTAATTTGCCCCTTTCTGGGGCCGACTAAGACCTTTAGGCCATGCTGCCACGTCTTCCGTATTAATTATTTCATCATTAGTCACATGTCTTCCGTTAATTATTCTTATACAGTCATTAGTCACTATTTACAAAGTCACGTCAGGCTCTTGAGTAAAGCGGCCGTCACTTTACAAAAGCTCACTTTGGGAGATTTGGCGGCAGCGAGGAAATTCACGATACACTAATTTCTTCATTATTATTTTATTTGTGCACGTTCACTGAACAAAACTAAACTAATTCCCACCTAAATTAACTAATTTCACTCAATATAAACACGAAAATCAATAATTATGAAAAAATACGACCATCTTCATTCACGATGGCGCCAAAACTCTGTAATTTTTGTTAGTTAATTTGTCTCTTTCTGGGACCGGCTACGGTGACTTTTAGGCCAATCTGCCATGTCTTCGGTATTGATAAGTCTTTATTCCAGTCATTAGTCACTATTTACAAAGTCACGTTATGGTCTTGAGTAAAGCGGTGGTCACTTTGCACAAGCTCGTCTATTGAGATTTGGCGGAAGCGAGAAAATACATGATACACTAATTTCTTCATGATTACTTCATTTGTGCACTTTCACTAAGCAAAATTAATCTAATTCTCACCTAAATAAACTAATTTTACTCATAATTTACTCTTAATTTAATAATGAAAAAATTAAGACCATCTTCATTCACGATGGCCCCAAAGAGTATATACATACTACGTAATAAGAGGTGGGACTTCCATGGATACACAGCAAATCCGAATTTTGTATGAAGTTTAGCTTAAAGTGACACATTGACATAATATGGTGAAAAGGTATAACGCGTATAATTTGAAAACACGTCTAAAGGCATTTAGATATAAGGCAACTAGTGTCATATGATTTAGGCGAATAAAAAACATAGCAAACTTATTTTTTTACATGAAAGTTGCGCCAAACTGGATGGCGCAAAAAACTCAACTTTTTTAGGTTATTTTGCCCCTTTCTGGGATAGGTTAAGACCTTTAGGCCATGCTGCCATATCTTCCGTATAAATAAAGTATTTTTAACAGTCACAATTTAGGTCATAAGTCGTAAGTAATAGGTCATAAGTCAAAGTCATGTCAGGGTATTGAGCTAAGCGAGGGCCGCGTTACTTAAGCTCATTTAGTGAGATTTGGCGGCAAGGAGCAAAGACACGATATACTAAATATTTCACTTGTGCACTTGAACTAAACAATATTGAATTAATTGCCACCTAAATTAACTAATTTTACTCATAATTTATACGAAATTCAATAATTACGAAAAAACTACGACCATCTTTCACGATAGCGCCAAAACTCTTTTAATATTAAAAATGATTCGAACAAGTGTTTTCAGTAAATTATTCTATGATGACTGGAACACTTAAAAATAAGTGAGTAAATCTACAAAATTCCCGCCCCTAATCAAACCGTGACTAATATAAAAACTGTGCGACTCTCGCCATAAAAAGTAAATGTTTCATTATGATACAATCTATCTAATGTATATAATGATAATAAAGATTATGCTATTGCTAAAGAAAGAAATTATATAATACAAAACCGTGAGGTCAAGGCTTGATGTGCGTTAAGTGCTTTGAGCCTAATTCTAGAACACGATTAATTGGTCAGCCTGCTTTCATAACTAACAAGTTTTAAAATAATGTTAGTGGGTCTAACGTGTGATTTGTAATCTTGGCTATGTTGTCTTTTTTGTGTGATTTTTTTATGATATTGAAAGGCAAACAAGACGGATTTCCTGATGGTGAGAAATTCACGCCGCCTAGAGCACCAAAGGTGGTAATGGTGCGTTGCCAACCGGAAACCAATATCTTAGGCCTCGTGCATACGTAAGTTTACCGGCTACCTTGGTTATGGCGGCAGGAATTGTTAAGGTGGTGGTAGCAATCCCGGTGAGTCGCTGTGAATTTTATCACCTAGTCAGATCTCACAGTGTTAGTGACGGTAAGCCTATGATCACCTTTTTCAAGTTGTCTGGAACAATAAGGCAGGTGGCCTATTCTGCAAAGGAGCCCGGACCCACACGAGAAAGAATCCGTCTTGATTAGACAGCCAACAAACACATGGTGTCATTTTGGTAAGAAACCAATTGCGTCCCTATAGGTCTCAAAGATGAGACATCTTTCCCCGTGTTGGTCCGGGCTCCTTTGTAGAATAGACCATCGGCCTTCCTTGCCAGGCAGCTCGTAAGAGGCGAGCAAAGGCTCACCGTCACTAACACCGTGAATTCTGACTAGGTGGTAGAGTTTCGCAGCGACTCACCCGGATTGGTACCACCGCCTTACCTATTCCTGCCGCCATAACGTCATGACGTGTTCCGTTTCGGAGGGTAAGGTAGCCGGTAAATTTACTTTTGCTCGAGGCCTAACATCCCGGCCTCAGGTTGGCAACGCACCATTACCACCTTTGGCGTCTCTAGGCGGCGTGAATTTCTTACCATCAGGAAATCCGTCTGCTTGTTTGCCTTCCAATATCATAAAAAAAATCTACTTTGACTAGATCAGGACAGAAGCATCACCTGTAATCAGGGTATTAGACCTAATGTATAAGTTTACCAGCTCCACTACAATACGAATCGAAATACGACAGATCCGTCCATTAAGGTGTCTGATAAGGCTGTGGAGCACATCTCTACTGCTCCACTACCAGCGCGCTTATTCATGCTCTATTCCGCTGTATTGCTTTAAAATACTTTGGCCAGAAAATACTTGAGTACAAAAACTAGAGTTGTTTGCTCCATAACGTCCTTTTTTTCTTTTCGTTAGGCTTTGGCATTCGCGTTAACTAATGGCATTTTGCCATTAGTTAAGAAGAAATTTGCATCAAATTTACCACAATCAGGATTCAATTATAATTAGACACAATTTGTCATTAAGTCATGTCAGGGTCTTGGGTAAAGCGGTGGACTCATTACTTAAGCTCATGTAGTAAGATTTGGCGGCAACGGGAATACACGACACGGTAATTTCTTCATGATAATTTCATTTGTGCACTTTCACTGCACAAAATTGTACAAAATTTTACCAATATTGACTAATCTCACACAATATATTCACGAAATTCAATAATTATGAAAAAACTTCGAACATCTTTTCTCTTGAAGACGCAAAAATCCGCTCCATAACGTTTCATATATTTTTAGTAACACTTGCTAATAAAATGTAGAAAATATGTATGTATGTAAGTAATTTATATTTAAAATACCTCTTTCATAAAAGCGTACGTTCAAAAATGTATTTTGTAAAAAATCGCATAAAAACGAGTATTTAAATTTGTTTATTTGTCAAAACCGGTGTATTTGTATGAAAAGGGTAATGAATGTGAAGGAAGCCAGACAGGTTTGTCAGGATCGTGAGGTCTGGCACTCGATACTCTTTGTCTACACCGCAAGGGTCTTGGCGTGAAGATATGTATGTATGTAAATTAGTTTATTTAGATTTTTCTAAAGTACTTTCGTAAAAGAAAATAGCCAATTGTCACCATCTGTCTAGTGAAAGCTTCTAAACCATGTCAGAGAATTTAATTCTAGTTTTCAAATATGTGGAAAGTTTTATATAATTGCCATTCTTATATGCGTAAAACTATAATAGTAAGTTGAAAATTTTGAAGATGTGTAAAAACAATTATGCTAAGTAAAGAAATAGGTCAGAAAATTCAATTATTTTATTATAATAGGCACGATCGAGATTAATTTACCTACAACTTATTAAGGACAAAATACTAAGTAAATTTATTTCTTACCATTTTTGCTAGCAATGTTGCCAACATTCTAGCAATGTTGTGCAGAAACTTCTCTGGATGAGTCTCATGTCATCAAGTAATGACAATGTCATATTACAATCCGAAGGTAGACTTTCACATAAGACCTAACATCCCAGCCACAGGAAAGCAATGCGCCTTATGGCTTATAGATATGGTAACTGAAGGCCATGGTTGTCTCTTACTATCAAAAGAAACGTGTGTTTCTTCATCGTCGCTATATATTAAAGTAATGATGTAGAAAATAAACTCACCCATCGTTGAATATCTCCTCCATTTTGGGGTCTTCGCAGTCTAAGTTAGTTAAGCATTGTGAGTAGTATTTTCGGAAATTGAGATACTTTAACAGGGTCTGCTGAGCCATAGGGATACTATACTTCTTGTGACGAAGAAAACGAAGCAAGAATGCATCATCTGCAAGAAAATATCAAAAATTATGTCTTAGAGTGAATCGAAACGTTCGTTATTTCGGGATGTGAGTCTCATGACTAAGATTTAATGTTAAAGTGCGCTTGAAAACTACACACTGTATAAAACAAACAAGCCCGAAACCGATAGGATGATGTTAGTTATTATACGATTTCTATTCATCCTTTTATTCAATCTTCTAATTATTATTACTTTTTTTTCTAATTATTATCTTTATTCTAAGTCTGTAACGTAGTAGACAGAGAGTTCCGTGTGCCATATGTTACAATACTTGCAGAGTTGCCTAGCTTCTTTCACATTAACTACCTTTTTCATACAAGCACGGAGGTTTCGGAGATACACCACTTCGGACCCCACAGGCCACAACAGACACCATCTTTTAAGGTTAACGGGAAAGGTAATAAAGTGATGTGATGATGGTGATAAAGTGGTGAAAATGGAGATCAACATTTATCACCATTAACATAATTATTACACAATATGACACACTCTTTTTTTAGGTAAACGCTTGTACTTTTCCACTAAAAAGTGTGTATACAATAAAATTCCACCAAGTACCGACGATAACGAGTATAGGCATAATATTACATTTCCAAAGAAGTAACCTTGTATGTTTAACAAAAATTAGCACAGTTAGTTGACTGCCTTAAAATTTAACTCCAAGATTTGTCTTCCACAAACAAACTAATAACTATCTCAGGTTGAATAAAGGCTTGTAATAAAATATTAAATGTTAATAATTACATGTTAAGGTTACAAATTCGTAATATTATTCAAAGTTAGTAATTTAAATTAATGTTATATGTACACCGCAAGAAGAGCGACAGTGTTGCCAACACATAGGTATTTATAAATACATAGTTTGGTAACACGAATTCCAACAATTTCAACATATTCGAATACATAATTGTATACATTATCTAATCTAAAATCAAAAACTAGATGACACTGAAATAAACTTTTACAAACATTCTGTTAATCAACAGTCAAGTTAGTGTTCTAGACGTCCGAGCTTTTACCATCAGATCTCCTACCATAAGTGTACGGCTTGTCTAGTTTACTATTCTTCCTAGCGTCTACTTAAATTATTTGTATGAAAACTTTGAACAGCGCCTCTATTGGTAACTAAGAGAACACAGTTTTAGACCAAAAGTTACATAGATTTCGACATGTAACTTACAGAACGTAATCTATACCAACGCATAGTAAAGGCTCTGTACCATGATTTGTATAGATTAAAGTTCGGTAAGTTACGTGTCGAAATCTATGACACTTTTGGTCTAAAACTTTGTTTCTCCTAGTTACCAATAGAGGCGCTGATTAAAGTTTTCTTATAACTTATTTACGGTAGCGAGTATAGTAAACTTAACTAGGCGTAAATTCATGGTAATGGTCTGAACGTATTCTATACCGACTCATGTCAACTGTTTCACGTGATTATCATATCACGCCCGTACCTCATCATACAATCTGTTAACAGCTTTTAATGTCAAGCGAAGAACGTCCGATACGTCGAATAACTTACAAATTCGTCTCGCATTGGGTTATATTTTTTTGATAATTGTCATTTACGTCACCATCATATGATGGCCGACATGTCAAATTGGTCATACATCCATCATTGATGCTGTCAGTATTAGTAAAATGTTATATTCTCGCCCGTATCCTCGAAAAGGTCGGAAAAACCGTAAAACGTGGGTGCCCACGACAAGCCAAAGACAGTAATGCCCAATTTAACCAAGAGCCCCTATTTTTAGGGGACCTTTTAACGTATTTTAGGGGACTGTTTTATATTGAATCAGTCCCATAAGTAACTTTAAAAGGTCCCCTAAAGTATCTCTCTTGGGGGCTCTTGGTGAAAAAGGGTATTAGTCCTACAATGTGAAAGGTAGGACAAGCCTATCGCTAACGGGCACATATCCGATCCCGGCAACGTTGTTTTTAATAAAACTATGATAAAATGTATTTGCTTTTTGTTGCATGACCCCGGCAACGCATGATCTCATAAAGTCAAGTGCAACATTGGATCGTTCGAGATCGAGTTGGTCGAGGAAATAGATAAAGGCGACAGAGAGAAGAGTGGAGATGTTAGTATACTAAAACTTGTTGTTACCTTGTCTGACATTCCTGATGTCTTTGTTCTGTTGGATCCATTCCCTCATGATTTGCAGAGCTTGTTCTCGGGTGGATGGGGTTTCTCTCAACTCCTTCGCAGCAATCGCCGCCACGTTTCGTATGGTTCGGCCCACATTTTCCTCCTTGTCCAATTTGTCCTTGTCCTTTTCATTTGAGTTCCAGTTTGAGCTCACAGTAATCAAGACGCTTGTGGTTGTCATCTTGAACGTTTTCTAAACAAAAGAGAAGAGGGGTTTTAATACAAATGTCATGGATTCCCAAATTATCTTACTGAATCATTTTCATCGAATTCAACATATTCTTATAAATGCTTTCGCAATGTGCTTCCCTCTATCTTATTTTAGTATGAAAGTTACATTTGTAGACTAAATGTACTTTTAATCAAAAAATGGCAACACATTATTAAGCAGGCTGGTTTTCTGGTAAGATACAATCGTTACCATCAAGATACAAAAGTTGGGCTACTCTGGAACTACGATTTCATTCAACTTGGAAATTGGAATTAATGCTTCAACTCAGTACTAAAAGATTGTTAAAACTTAGGTCCAAAAATGCAACGAATCTGATAAACTAATTTATTGTTTATCATTAACTAAACCTTAACAATTCGCTAATATTTTAGTCAAGAGCACCTAAAATGACATAAACGATACAAAATTTAATTTGCGTGAAATCGAGTTTCAAGGGTAGCCCTCCAGGTCTCCCGTTTGTAACAGTATAGCGGTACTAACGTCATGCCAGTGGTATCTGTTCAGCCATGCTCTTGCTCGCCACTCGACCACATATTACCACCCACTTGATAACCTAATGCGTCTATGGGCATCACACGTCAGGAAATCCAAGAGATTGTATTACGCCAGCTATTAACATTCGCAACAGCCGAAATTAGAGATTGAATGAAAGCGTTAGCAAAAAGAATGAGAAAGAACATTATCCATTGGTTCGGTTAAGGATAATGAATGGCAAATGAAAGAGTGACAATACAGATACACAATGCGGAAGAGGATAGATGTAGATACCATATTACTGGGGCTACACACTTAACAAAGATTTGGTGTCAATTTCTAAATATTGCAGACTATCTCTAAGATAACAGCCTCTCTTTCATTTTGATTTTGTTCATTGATATCACCACGAAATATTTGGGCCGCCATTTTGCTTACGTTTGGCATTTGTTCTTTACATAAATATTAGATACAAAATTTAGTTCAATGGTTGAGGTTAGCCTATAGCTGGTCCAAAATTCAGTTCTATAATTTGTAAAACAATAACAAAATAACAAACAATCAGGATAAGTAAAAAGCTTGTTTCTTTATTGTTGTTACGAATGTTTATTTATATCTTAAGCACAACCTTGAAAATGTAAAAGTAAAACTGGATGATGAAAATAATAATATGATCATTATCATATATGAAGGTCAAGTGCACGTGTTTTTTATAATTATTTAACGGTTTTTCAGACCTTGTTTATAAATAATGATGTCGTTGTTTTTAATTTGTATAAATGACAGTGAAACGTTATAAAAACGAAAAATAAATGGACCATCCATTCCATTAATAAATATTGCGTTCTAGTAAGGGAATTACGTAAGAGTATTGAAAAGGTGGTGCGTAAAATAGGTAGTACTATTTAAATAATGCGATTCGGCTATATTCGTCAAGCTTCGGAAATCCGAATGTATTTTAAAGATATCTATGTATTCATATATTTATAGAGCTGTTACTACATAATTAATCATTTCACTTAAATTTAGATTAGGTCAGTCAAATTAAAAATAAAAGTATGAAATGTAAAGCCGAAGCGCATAATTTAAATATTAGTACAGTACGTACATTAAACTTCAGCACTAAAGTTCAGCGGTCCAGTGTTGGAATAGGTTTCACTAAGTCTTGGGTTCGATGATCAGGTCAGGTAACAAAAATATATTTTTTTTTAATTTCTATTTAAAACTTTGTTGCACGGGGCTGGTAATATGCCCGGTTGGTGATTGACTTTTCACCTATCACATTGTGGGACTTGGTGTATTTGGCTAGTTGTGGGTATTTTGGTTGTGATGCTGCCTACGTCTTCAAGACTTTGCACCTATCACTTTGTAGGACTTGGTGTATTTGGCTAGTCGTAGGTTATGAGCGTGAAGACACTTTAAATTAAAAGAATAATTTCTAAAAAATATTTATAAGGAATTACCTAGTTGGAGTTTTGATTCATTTATACATAATTGTCTAAATCTTGATCAGTTGCTATGTATCCTATTAATATTATAAATGCGAAAGTTTGTATGTATGGATGTATGGATGTATGGATGTTTGTTACTCTTTCACGCAAAAACTACAAAGCCGATTACGATGAAATTTGGTATGTAGGTAGCTGAAGACCCAGAATAACATATAGGCTACTTTTTATCCCGGAGTTCCCGCGGGATTGGGACTTACGCGGGTGAAACCGAGGGGCGCAGCTAGTAAATAATAAATTTGGACGTACCAAAAACTGTTATCACTCTTTAAGAATTTAACGCAAAAATGGAAGTTAGGGGAGCCGGTAGATTTGAAAATATAGTCTTACCCTTATATATGATAGCACCAGAAGCAACTCTAAAGACTAAGTCCATAATCTTTTAAAAGCCTCTGTATAAGACGATGGTTACCCATTACTAGCCGAGTCTCCAGTTTCTTTGTAAGTTTATCATGTATAATAAATTCATTTCGTATTTATCAAAAAATCAGAGAGGCCCGTTTAATCCCTACCTAGCCTAAATCTGAGACACGAACGAGCCCAAGGAAAACTAGGATGATGATCGTCTACATCGATCGATTCCAGGCAAACTAAACATGAAAATATTTAAAAATTTAAGAAAAAAATAATAAGCTAAAGGCGGTACAAAGTTGGCCATGGCAGCCGGTGAATGAACGAAATAAACAATATTAGTTCGACTCGCACTACCTATACGAAGATTTTTGAACGTAATGAGTGAATTGCGACATTCATTGAAGCAGATTTTAAACGTTAAAACTGTATGTAGGTAACTGGCTGTATAATTTTGTACTTGATCCTTGATCTAAAATTTAAGATTCGCGAATCTCAAGTAGTTTTAAAAGTAACGTAGCGCTTGACATTATTAACAATATGTATATGAGGAAAATTACAGAATTGTTTTTCCTGTTTTCCCTGCAATTTTCCCGGGTTTTTCTTTATCAGATCCTTCTCCTGATAATAACTAAAACAACAAAAAAATAGCAAAGTTGGACCATCCGTTCAGGCGTGATGCGAATACCACGCGAAATGGGGATTCATTTTTATGTATATAGATAACTAGCGGCCCGCCCCGGCTTTGCACGGGCATAATAAATGCATATAGACCTTTCTCTTCAATCACTATATCTATTAAAACAATCGCGTCAAAATTCGTTCCGTAGTTTTAAAGATTTAAGCATACAAATTAACACAGGGACAGAGGAAGCGACTTTGTTTTATGTATGTTTATACTATGTAGTGATATTGTAATGTTTATTATAAAAAAAGCTCTTAGTTCTTCCAAATATACGTTATGTGTGTATTATGTACAAATCCCTAATGAGCGATAAGATCTCCTTTTGTATACTAGAAGTTGTAAATTATATCTCTGAAAATACTCATTAAATTTGTCAGTTTAAATATGCATAACTAAGAGTTCATTAATTTAAAAAATGGATAAATTACACAAATTTAATATAAAGTAAGCAAATATATGCTTGCGTTATGGGTATTACTCAATGATACTGATACATAATATTATAAATAGTCATTAATTCAAAAATACGTTAATTAATTCATACACACTACAACTGCCATAGTTATACCATACTTATAATAAAACTGTAGAAGAGAGAATTGTGTATTAAGGATCCAAAAAAATAAGTGCAGCTGACTAAAGAGGCTACCTTTAGAGCTGGAATAGGTAAGACCGCAGAAACCTAACCGGGCAAATCAATGCACAGCCCTCGACCACCGGTGGTCTTGTTGGTAGTCACCCATTTAAATAGATAAGAAGGCAGATGGTCTACGCTATATGCTGGACAAAATCGAACTAACTTTGTTACTTTTAAAAATAGAAGAAATCTTTCAAAACAATTAATGCATAAAAAACAACGTTGTTACTTTTAGAAATAGAAGATATACCTATTTCTAAACAATTATTGCATAAAAAAACATTGTTACTTTTTAAAATAGAAGATATCTTTCAAAACAATTAATGCATAAAAAACAACTTTGTTACTTTAAAAAACAGACGACATTTTTCGAAAAAATTAATTCATAAAAATAGTACAAGGTGATACCCACCTTGTACGTTTTTGTTAATAAACACATATGCAAATAACGGATTGAAAATCTACTTGAACGGTTTTAAATGAATATTTATTAATAAACTGTCCGAATAATTTCAAAGCAGGCACACTGCAAAAGACAACTTTAATTTTAATATTGTGCAAATACAAATGGTTTGAGGATTTTTTTTGAACTCTGAGATTCATCATCAGATCCTGACTTGACGGCAATAGAAGCACTTTGAAAGTAAGCTCTATTATTAAAAAAATGGAATTGATTCATAAATCATGGAAAATCAACGGACATACAAAAAATCTAGACTTATACAAAAAATAGGCGTCAAACCATACACTACTCTCTTTTCCAAGTCGGTTGAATAGGTGTTAAGAAATACGTAACATCTGTTATACAGAATACTTGTATTTCTTTCAAATTTATAGTTTATACCTATCTTTTCAGTTTTATTACATGACCGCCTCGTTGGTCGAGTGGCTACCTCGCCTAAATACATCGACAATTGCGAGGCTAGGGTTGGATTTCCGACGGGGCAGGCAGTTGTGAGATGAACATTTAGATGTCTGCATTTCCGGGTCTGGGTGTTTATTAAATTTATACTTGTATCTATTAAAGTATTTCTTTGTATTAGAATCGTTGACTAACACCCATAACACAAGCACATGTTTGCTTGGTATGGGGTTCGATTCAATTTGTGTGACTTGTCCAGGGATATGTAATTATTATAATCGGTTTAGTGATTCAATAAAATCTACCATTTAAAAGTTTGTTTACTTTGCACGATTGTCCCTAAAATTAACTTTACTTTCCATTTGTACTGAATAAAACGAGATCCCGACAACTTTTTTCTATATTTAAGATACCTACGCTCTTCCAGAGGAACCACTTTAGAATGTTTAGCTCCAAATCTTTAAGTATGATATGGCCAATGTCAAATTTTACGAATTCGGTATAATACAGTTATAAGCAGTCATATAAGTATGAGTAAGTATGATATGGCCAATGCCAAACTTAACGAAATCACTACAGTACAGTTATAAGCCCTCAGATTTTACATTTAAAAGTAATGAAGCTTATACTTTTTTGTTTGCTTAGACGCTATAAAACGATCACAGCGATCTTAAAAATGTCTTGTATATCGGCTAGTATTATTCATACAGATTAGGCTCAAAACATCAAGAGATTGATCCATATTACTTGTTCCCTGGCCATTTTTGAACCCTTGCCAGTAAAAGTTGCCAGTTACCAGTTTTATGTATTATTTTGTAAGCTATTGCATTTACATAAAAAAAACTTTTTTTGGAATATCACCCACATACAGAATTTTAATTCGACAGTACTTTTTTGTATGTGCGTTCCACGAATCCAATCGTTACGTATTGTATAAAGGGTGCACAACCTAAAATTAATTAAAATTTGTGTATATTTGTCTGTTTGTATGTTGACTTTTCAAGCAAAAGCTACTGAATGAATTTACTCCCATATTTTTTGTAGTAGAAGCTTAAAGCCTGGATTATATTCAGGCCACCGTCCTCTGTGGTTCAGGACTCGTTTCCAATACTTCAACTAGTGTACGAAGTCACGAGCAACACCTAGTTTTGAATAAGAAATGGCAATCAAATGAATATATAGCCGATTAATTTCAATGTCACTGCGACTGAATTATATAATATTGCAAATTCATTTAAAATCTGATAAAGGTAAATGTGTATTGTAGGAACAATCATCGTCAGATAAATTGGTCAAGGTCGACTCCATTCACATTGTATTATGTATTAATTATACAATTTGCGAAATACACATTTATCTAACACATCAGCCGTATGCGAACGATTGAACTTGATTTTATGTATTTAAATTTTTTGTGATGCAATCAGAGTCACTGAAAATGGTAACTGTTAGGTCCATTTCATACATGCAGAATTCTTGAACCGAATCCCGCTTCGAAACGCAATTTTGAACACAGCGAACATGATAGGGCCGAAACACAAAACTACGGTGCGGCGCTGCGCCGCTAGAATCGGCTAGCAGACAACGTACAATCGCAGTGTACCGTTTCCACTCAGCCGGGTGATCCAATCCACATAAATAACGTAAACGAATACGTAGCGCGTAGAGCTTCCGAACCTCCCCAGGGCGAACCGTTACCCCCCACCGACCACGACGAAGTGAAAGATATTATAAAAAATCTTCACAATAAAAAGGCCCCGGGGCCTGACGGTATTTCAAATAGGATAATTAAATATTTTCCTACCGCACTCATATACCTACTAGTAAACATCTTCAATGTATTACTAGGAGGCAGTGCCTTCCCTGACGAGTGGAAAGAGGCCACCGTCATCGGAATTCATAAACCGGGTAAACCCCGGAACCTCGCGAGTAGTTACCGCCCGATCAGTCTTCTTAGTTCACTCGGAAAAATATACGAGCGTCTTATCTTCGCCCGCCTTAAGACGGTCGTAACCGAGAAACATTTGTTAATGAATGAGCAATTTGGTTTCCGGGCAGCCCATTCATGTACAAATCAGGTGCACCGCCTCACGGAGCACATACTAAATGGCCTGAATAGACGACTACCCTTATACACGGGAGCGATATTCTTCGACGTGGCCAAGGCGTTCGATAAGGTCTGGCACAACGGCCTAATCTATAAGCTCTACGAAATGGGCATGCCAGACAGACTAGTTCTCATCGTACGAGACTACTTGTCGAATCGCAAATTCAGATTTCGTGTAGAGGGAACTCTCTCTAGCAGTAGGCCCGTAGAGGCGGGAGTGCCGCAGGACTCGGTACTCTCACCTATACTATACGCCCTCTACACGAACGACGTTCCCAGACCGCCGCGCGTCCACTTAGCCCTGTTCGCGGACGACACGGCCCTATTTTCAACCCACCGTCGCGGTAAAGTGATAGGAAATAGTCTCAGAAAAGCGGCCACTCTCCTGGGCAAATGGTTCAGGAAGTGGCGCATAGAAGTGAACCCTGATAAAAGTGCAGCGGTGTACTTTAATCGAGGTGACAGACCCAGCAAACGGGTGGTGTCCAGGCGTAGCCCGGGTACCATCAAACTGTTCGACAGAGCGATCCCCTGGGAAAATTCAACAAAATACCTAGGGATCACTCTAGACAAAAATATGTCGTTCGAACCGCATATCACGCGAGTCACGAACAAGGCTAAGTTCGTACTCAGCCGTCTCTACTATCTAATTAATAAACACAGTAAAATGTCACTTCGTAACAAAGTGACACTTTACAAAACGTGTGTCAGACCCATATTAGCATACGGTAGTGTAGCCATCGCGCATACCTTCCCGACTCATTTAAAAAAACTACAAGTTGTTCAGAATAGGTTCATGCGAACTGCCACGGGCGGTCCGTGGTACGTTCGCAACGAGGACCTACATCGCGACCTCGATTTACCCACGATAGCACAGCATTTCAAAGAACTATCCGAACGTTACTTTGAAAAAACTGCTGCCCACCCGAATCCGTTGTTAGCTTCCGCGTGTGATTACACACCGGTCGCGAACGCGCCCCCTAATCATAGAAGACCCCGCCACGTGTTATCGGACCCTCCGGACCAAATAACCGTGGCGAACGTTTTACTTCCTCCACCTCCAAACCGGAACACGACAAACTCACACCACAACAACATTACATGACACCGTCGCCTCCGGTCTCGGCGACGAAGACCTCTCTTGCGCCCGGCGCCTAACGCCGGGCAACGAGCCGCCAATATTCCTCCTTCCAATCCACCCAGTAACCAGAACGCAGCACCAAGTCGAGGTACGGTCTCCCGGGAGACAACCCTTGGTGCTGGCGTTGTAGGTAACAGCCCCATGCATTTAAATAATGATGTCTCGGGCTGAGCACTCTGCTCGGCCCACAAAGCTCGGTGAAGTTGCATAAAATCGCGAGATTAGCAACAAATTAGTCATTCAAAAAAAAAAAAAACTAGAATCGGCAGCACAGATCGGCAGTAGCGTCACTGCCGATTGTAGCGGCGCGGCACTATTTATTTATTTTAAACTCATTTTATCTTTTTAATAATAAATAAGAAATGAGCTTCTCATAATGATTTATCCTGCCACACACGATCAGAATTTTTCGCGTTTAGAAATTCTGCAAGTCGGCGAGTATGTTGGAAATCGCGTAACGGAAAAGCAACTCTTCCAAAGATTTTGTATAAGTCGCCACTAACGTTTACAGAATGGCAGCAGTGTTGCCAAGTTTCAAATGTTTTGACTATATCTGACGACATTTTAGATTCAAATTTATAATGTAAATAGAACTTTAACCAGACTTATTAAATATTAATAAAAAAACACAGAAATAAACATAATAAATATCTTTCATTTAAATGTGTGCCTAAATAAAAAAATTGTAATATGGTATTATTTGCCTCTTTGGGTGGCCCAGAAACAGAGACATTTTTTTTATATGTGTACGCAATGACTAGCACCGATCAACTAAGCTTGGGATTCCTAGTTAAAAAACATTGGAAGTTTTGTTTCCAAATCTCCAAACTGAATTTCATAAATTAATTTCGAAAGTCTCCGAAACCGGCGTGATTGTATGAAAAGGGTAATGAATGTGAAGGAAGCAAGACAGGTTTGTCAGGATCGTGAGGTCTGGCACTCGATACTCTCTGCCTACTCCGTAAGGGACTTGGCGTGAAGATATGTATGTAATTTCGAATGTTTGTGGCAAGCCTTATGAAGCACTCAATAAAAGTATACAGTAGTACTATTTAAAGTATGCGCTTCGGCTATATTCGTCTAGCTTCGGAAATCCGAATGTATTTTAAAAATATACCCCGCCTACCCCGTAAGGGACTTGGTGTGAAGATATGTATGTATGTATGACCCGAGAGGTATTGTTCTATGAACACTGATTACTTACAATTAAATTTATAAATTTTCTAATGCTCAAAACTATCTTTTTTTGATAAGAATCTTCGGATAGTAATTAAAACAACAAAAAACTAAAGTTATTTCAACCGTTTTTCATTCGAACAGTTATTAACACAACAAAAAAAGTAACATTGTTTTTTCCGTTCAAGCGTGGTGCGTTGACCCCGTAAAATGGGGATTCTTCTTCTACGTATAACGAAACAGTAACCAAAAAAAAATTTGTACATAAAACATTTTTAAAAACACTAATCGCTACGTATAATATATAATAAGCAGACGGATTTCCCGATGGTAAGGAATTCACGGCGTCTAGAAATACCAAAGGTGGTATTGGTGCGTTGCCAACCTCAGTTTACCGGCTACCTTACTGTCGGAATCGGAACATGTCAACGGCATTCACTGACGTTATGACAGCAGGAATAGGTAAGGCGGATGCATCAATCGGGGCGATTCGCTGCGAAACTCTACCACCTAGTAGGATGTCACGATGTTGGTGATGGTAAGCTTATGCTCGCCTTTTATGAGCTGCCTGGCAGGAAGGCAGATGGCCTATTCTGCAAAGGAGCTCGGACCAACATGGAGGAAAACACGTGAGCCAGATTGGAAAACTAAAATAAATTTTGTCTGCAGATTTTCAATGTTAGGCACTATTACATTTATAAAAAAAAATCTTGTTTGACCTCAGAGGTCAAAATTTAGGTAAACAAAAATGGTGGTTATGGTAGACAGGGTTAAATTTAATTACAGTTTTAAAATAGTTCGTAATAAATAATTAAACTAGTTATAAAAATAAATGTTTGGCTTAAAAGTTGAAGTATATGCAATTAAATAATATTTTTATAAATACTAAAACATTTGCACACCAAAATATGGTAGAATATGTTGATATACTTGAATATTTTTGTAACATCTCATTTACACACATATTCCGCAAATAAATATTTTTTTTCTTTCTCTTTCTAATTATTATTCCCGATTTCTTAGAGATTTCATTAGATTCGTACTTAGTGGCACTGAGACCACCTTGGAAGTACGCTCTTTAAAATAAAAAAAGATTTTTTAAAAAACCCGGTTCAAAAATTACGGAGCAATTAACATACATAAAAAAATAGGAGTTAAATGTATAACCTTTATTTGTCTAAGTCGGTTAAAATCCGCTTAAAGGTCTCAGCACACATGTCAACTCGGAAAGGGATCGTAACCGTATCGCCTTTCGCCTCGTCGTCAACCAGACGTCAACCTAACGTATGCACGTAACCAAACAGTATCAGCAGCTCCTGTACATCAACTCGGCTACGGCTAAAGGTCTCGGCACACATTACAACTCGGAAAAGGCATCGTCATCTATCACCTTTCGCATCGCCGTCAACCAGGCGTCCACCTAACATATGCACGTAACAGAATCAGCAGCTCCTGTTCATCAACTCGGCTACTGCTAGACGACACCGTGTTTACGGCGTCCGCGACGTGGCGATTACGTAACGATTTCGATTAGTGTGCATCATGGACGTATATAAGGGGGTTAGGGGGTCCGGAAACCCCCCCCATTCATATCCATCTTACTTGTACAAAAAAAATTACTTTGTTACTTTTGAATAAATATTGCAAATAACTTTTTATTTAAAGACACCCACCTACCTACTTAAGTGTAACCAAAGTTATATATTACAGATAGCCCGCGGCTATACTTGCGTGTCAGAGTCGCAGGCAATGTTGAATTTGTAAATGATACATATATGAGCGAGATTTAAGTGAGAGCTCTGTTTTTTGTTTTAAGGACCCCCCCTTGTCAAAGCTATAGCTACGTCCGTGGTGTGCATGCAGTATGTAGTTTCATACAAACAATAAAGAACAGTTCGAGGCGATGCGGTGACGATCCCTTTCCCACTTAATATGTGTGCTGAGACCTTAAGCGTCATTATGTTAATTCAAAGGCCAATATAATTGCTGTTGCAAGGTAGATCTTTCTAGAATCGACGGTTTAAATAAAAATTGTAATATCTGAATAAAAGTTCTAATAAACACCACGCTCCAATAACAGTTCACCTTGCCCCATTCCTGGCCAACTTTCGTAACATCCAGCGCTTGATTAATCAATTATTGCCCACTTATTTGATAATTGTTATACATAGACGAACCTAAACGTATCAGTAACATTTAATTCATAATACGTGTTTAAAGGAAAATTAAAGTTTCAGCGAGGTTATCAATAAATGCTCGATTATACTAATTAGCAAAATCTGTACCATTTTTAACTGACTCCAAAAAAGGAGGTTCTCATAATGTAATTTATATTTTTTGTCCACGTTGTTAATGGACCCACAGGAACGTTTTTTCGGGATAAAAGCTATCCTATGTGTTAATCCAAGTTACCCCCTATGTGTAGAGAAAGGATTTGTTTATGTGTTTTTTTTTTGCAATGTTTGATCTAAGGTGTTTTTAAATGCTGTAATAGTGTTCCAACTACCGAATATGCCTGTCAAAAATTATTATGAGGTATTTCAAGTGTAACGAATGTTGTACCTACGAAATAAAGACGACGAATTGAATTGAATTGTGCTCATTTACATGAAAATCGTTAAGCAGTTTTTACGTAAAGATGAAACAAACATACATAGGATGTTTGTGCTATGTTACACGAGTGCTCTGTCAATATTCCTGCTGCCATTATGACTGTCATGTTTCAGTCTGGAGGGTAAGGTAACTGGTACGTGGTCAGTACAATCACACGGTTGTCCCTTCTGATTGTAAGAGACAACGTGGCCTATATACACCATAGATGTTACAGGTGCGACGCTGTCCTACGGCCGGGATGTCCTATTGTGCAAGTCTACCGGCTACACTTCCCTCCGGTAAATGCGTTTTTTTATGCTTGTATTTATGTTCCGTTCTCATGTCAAAACGGTAATATCGATTTTAATTATTTCAACATCGAAATAGACTTTGAAGGTCATTAGCCTTTTTTATCTTAAAATCTCAACAAATTCCCGTGAGAAAATAAATTTAGCCTAGCCGAGGGCAACATATAGTATATTCTCTATAATCATATATATGTAATCAATATATTATTTAAATGTTGTTGTCACAGTGTTTTTTATCATACTTTAAAACAAATGGATCAATTTTGATAAAATTTTATATGCACACTCGGTTGGATTGAGAATAATTTTTTGTCTATTTTTCTTACCCCAGAATGATAAGGCCCCAAAAGATCAATTATATTTTTCGAACGGGTGGGACAAAGTTCGCCGGGACAGCTAGTGAAATACATAAAATGTAATTACCTACCTACTCAGTTTACACTGTTATCAATATTTACATTCAACATAACTGCTGAATTTATTTATTTGTCATTTTTTGTTGATATTGTTTTTTAAAGGATGCACTAATTTCGCTAACTCTTCCTTGATGTGTTAGAAGAAGGCTAAAAAATTGTTTGCATAGCTAGGACAGGACAAAGTCTGTCGGTTCAGCTAGAAAACAATTAACGAACAAATGATTTTTTTGTTACAAATTTTACTATAGTTTTCGTCTATATTTCGTATTAACAGTACATAGTATAAAACGAATTGCTTCTTCTTTCCCTTTATATGCTTAAATCTTTGCATTGATTCAAGAGGAATCATTTGATTGAAGAGGAAGGTTTGTATGTATATTTCATAACCGTGCGAAGCCTGGCTGGGCCTCTAGTTTAGCTTTAGCCTTCCCGGATCTTTTGAAGAAGAGACCATCTGCCTTCCTGTGCCAGGCAGCTCGTAAACGGCGAGCATATCTGGTTAGGTGGTAGAGCTATGCAGCGACTCACCCGGATTAGTACCACCGCCTTACCTATTCGTGCCGCCATAACGTCATGAGGGTCAGATAGCTGGTAAACTTACTTTTGCTCTAAGGTCTAACTCTTCTTCGTCACGTTGGCAACGCACCGTTACCACCTTTAGTGTCTCTAGGCGGCGTGAATTTCTTACCATCAGGAAATACATCTGCTTAGCCTTCCAATATCATAAAAAAAGGAGACACTGATGGATTTTTTTGTGTGTGTTCAAGTGGATTCGGAAATGATTTAATTTCACAATTAAGTCCACTGGAAAATGTTTTTTAATTACTTTTTTTATTTTGAAATGTTTTACATTGGGTCCGACAGACTGCGCTACTATCGGAGTACCAAATATTATGTAGTAGTTAGTAGCTGTTAATGTCAAGCGATACGAAGTTTGCGGGGTCGTCTAGTCTATGT
Source organism: Calephelis nemesis (assembly GCA_002245505.1). Lineage (NCBI taxonomy): Eukaryota > Metazoa > Arthropoda > Insecta > Lepidoptera > Riodinidae > Calephelis > Calephelis nemesis. Next base: position 118,215 of record NJDD01001363.1, read on the forward strand.
ACATATACCTACTAATGTTACACGTGTAAACATGTAGTAATATAGCTTCATATGTACTAAAAAAGTAATCATGTTTAATTATAATCATAAATGTGTACACGTAATATGAGATATAAGTAAATATTGTATTTGCTAATATGTATATATTAATATAGGTACCTATGTGTAAGATATTTGCAAGGTATTTAAACATATTACATATATTACGTAATGTAATTAGTTTACCTAATATGGAATTGTTAATCGTCATTATAATACTTGTGAATGTACTTAGTATTTACTAAAAACCACAATAAACGAAGCGTGAGCTGACTTCTTCATTAAACTGTATTTTAAACCAATTGTAGAATGAAAGTAACTGAGTATTATTTCTCTTGTATTGCAACTTCATCCGAATGCAAAAGTAATATTTTGCCACAATTAAATTAAACACTGGTGGTAATTTTGTTACACCCTCACTAAACTAATTTTAAGTTATCGCTATCTTCTTTCAACGAAAATTATAGAAAGAGACAAAACACTTTTAGTGCTTAAGCATCGACGTTGGAAAATATCAAATATACTTTTAGTGCTCTTAGATATTTAGTCTGTAAACGAGATTTCTGCAGACAATACAACATCACAATTTGACATGTCCGGTCTAATCTGACATCTAAAATGTTCCATCTCTCTTGTTTTTGTTTCATTTGAAAAAGATAGCATGCATCTAAAATAAGTTTAGTTTGTGAACAGCAGAATCACCCATTACCACCACCGTCTAAAATCCCACTAATAACATGATACACGTATTTGACGTGACTGCATGTAATTTTTTTTTATATAATATTGGAAGGCAAACAAGCAGACGGATTTCCTGATGGTAAGAAAATCACGTCGCCTAGAGAAACCAAAGGTGGTAATGGTGCGTTGCCAACCTGAGGCCGGGACGTAAGGCCTCGAGCAAGTCAGTTTACCGGCTACCTTACCCTCCAACCGGAACACGTCAACAGCAGGCATTGACGTTATGGCGGCAGGAATAGGTAAGGCGGTGGTACCAATCCGGGCGAGTCGCTGCGAAACTCTATCACCTAGTAAGATGTCACGGTGTTAGTGACGGTGAGCCTATGCTCGCCTTTTACGAGCTGCCTGGCAGGAAGGCAGTTGGTCTATTCTACAAAGAAGCCCGGACCAACACGGGGAAGGAGCCCGGACCAACACGGGGTTTCAAATTGGTTGAAAATGAAATTCTAAACAGTGTTTAGTAAAGCACTTGTTCAACTGACGTTTAATTTTTTTCTTTGTTTCGGTCCGGGTCCTCTGTGTAGAATATACCATCTGACGACTTGCAGCTTGTAAGGGGCAAGGAAAGGCGAAACGGGTCCTTACCAACAAGACCAGTAATGGTTGAGTAACTTGCCCAGGTTAGGATCCCAACTCCTTATCTATTCGTGCCGTCATAATGACTGTCATGTTCCGGTACGGAAGAAAGGGTAGCCGGTAGACTTGCACAATTGACCTAACATACCGGCGTCAGGATATGTTTTGTAATAAATTCCTACCATATTAGTAGTTAAAATAAATAAAAATAACGAATAAGTATATTGCCTCTGTGGTCTAGCGGTCTAAGTATCAGACTTGACTGCATGAGGTCTCGGATTAAAATCCCGGGTTGGACAACAAAAAGAGAATGTGGTATTTAAAATTTAAAAGCTGTTGCTCAGGATTGAATATGTGCCCGATTGCCACATTTGCCGCCTATCACACTGTGGGACTTAAGTGTCTTGGTGGTTTCAAGGTGCTCTGGTTGTGCCTCTGCCTATCCCTTCGGGGATATGGGTGTGAAGATACTTACTTTAATAAATATTTCTGGGCAAGTTACACAAATTAAATCTAACCCCAAAAGAACCAAATTATATGCTTATGTAACTTAGCCAACGATTCTAATACAATACTTAAATATATAACAAATTATGAATGAGGAAGTTTGTCTGTGTATTACCATTGATATCGATTTACTAATAAAGTCCCGTTAGAGTTTACCGCAAATACTCAGGAACAAAGCCGCGGGTACTGCTAATTAAACAATGTGTTGGCAATAAAACAGTAGGCCTATCTCTATTGCAGTAACCATGAAGATTGGCCATCATAGTGCGTAATAGACAATTAACATTTAAAATATTATGGATTATACCAAATTTCATCAAAGTAATAAAAAAAACAATTACCGTGTAATAAACAATTACCGTGTAATAAATAATGATTTCATTGTAAAGTAATAAAGAGGGTCATAACAAATTCTACCTTATGACGTAAATTATGACATGAGCTCAAGTTGGTTATGAAACACTTCCAGATGTTTTAGCCATGACAATGAAAGTCGAATGTGTCAGTCACCTTGAATGCTCGGTTTACTCGATAGCGAAAAAGGACCTTTTGCAATGTGTGGTTTATCAATAAGATGTGATGAATCCACCTACGGATGTATTTTTTATGCGAAACGAGGCGAGGATATATACGATCCACTTGCTCGTTTGCAACCTGATGGAAAGTGATCACCAGGATCAGTATACGCACATAAGACATTCTTTCAACATGTTTTTAGGTATATTACTTACATATTAGGTATATAGGAACTTTTTGTAACTTTACAAAAAAACTACACTTATTTAAAAAAATTAGGAAAATAAAATGCAATAAAAACAAAGATTTACGGAATATGTGTTAAGTTATTACAAAACACTTACTTAATTGTAACTATAAAAAATATTCTGCCAAGTTCTGTTGTGCAAATATTTAATAAAATTTAACTTTTTTATTATATACAGCATTAAAAACATTGTCATTCATTTATAAATAAAACGAAACATGCCTCTTGCGTAATTATAAAAAAATGGTATCGTTCCAGCCTTTCAACTATCTCCACACCAAAAAAAATATAAAAAAATATATCCGTTGCGAAAGAAAACAACTAGGTACTTAATACACTTTCGCATTAGTAAACGAAATAGAGCTGAATTTTGCGATAATAGCAGGGGTACCCAAGACGATAAATGTGTACTTACTCAATGAGTGGTAAATAAAAAGTAATGTGACTTATTATTTTTTGAGTTGAGGGAAGCATCTAAAAGCCAAAAACTACATCAACTGGATCATAGCAAGAGCATTGATTATTAATAGTTTACTTTTCTAATGCAATTATTAAATTTCTAATACTTATATAATTAAATTTCTAATACTTTTCTAATCAATTAGGTCTCCGTAATGGGTAATGAAAATAAATAATGTTTAAAAAAAGATCTGATCCTCCTATTCCCTTAGGTTACGCTTTAAACGTCAGAAATTTAAATATTGACTTATGATTAGGCCATAAACTCATCATTCTTTAATCTGACCTGTTACTAATATCATATATATGAAAGTTTATTAGTTACTTGTAAAATACTGCTAAACTGATTTTTTGAGAAACTTGGCACACACATAGAGAATAACTTGGAATAACAGCATAGTTTTTATCCCGAAAAAATATTCCTTTTAAACCATTAACCACGCGGGTAACGCCACAGGCAAGAGCTAGTGTAGTTTATTTTCAAGCCAAAGAAATGTAGACAGACTACGCGGTGCGCCTTTATGTATTTGATACATAATGGTATATTGTACTATTCGCACTTCATAACCTAACGCGCCTGAGTAACCGCACTAATCCCGTCTTAGGCACCCCTACCAACAATTTTTGACAGACTACCCTACACGTGCGCATCAATGTACCTATTTGATACATGATGGTATATTGTACCACTCGCACATCATAATCTGACGCGACTAAATGACCCCACTAATCCCGTCTTAGGCACCCCTAACAACAAATTTAGACAGACTACCCTACACGTGTGCCTTAATGTACCTATTTGATACATAATAATTGTACCACTCGTACATCATAATCTGACGCGCCTGAGTAACCACACTAATCCCGTCTTAGGCTCCCCTACTAAAAGCATAGATTGTGAAATCCAAAGCTGTCACCCCAGTTTTTGTTACAGATGTACGAAACAATAGAAAGATATTGCAAAGCACATATATATTACGTGATAGCGAAAATAATAGTTGCTGTTACGTAGCCTCTCGAGCCTATTTTCAATTGTGAAGGTTACACGAATTAGATGGAATAAATTCATTAAATGTTACATGATATTGAATTGGATGGAATTTTTTCGTGTGGTAAGGTACAGGTTTGCCTTACCGACAAACTGCCGATACGTAGTAGCTGAAGGTCACACCAAGACATATGGGTTATGACGACTAACTGGATCATTCTACTAGTCAAAAAATAGCTTTACGCCCATGAAGTTAAGCAGAGGTAAAACCAAGACATCCACGGTTGGCTGAAAGTCGCACAATATAAGTGACTTATTGCCAACCGGCACTTATCCAGTCCCGAGCAATGTATTTTTATTAGAAAACTAGGTGCTATGACGAACTTCGTTACAGTTTTCAATTTGAATAGGAAACATTAAAATGTTGATTTCACTGGTTTCCTCGCAGTCGAACGGGATAAAAATTATAGAATGTCCTTTAGCTGGTGCTAAGTTACTTACCATCCACCATCAAATTTCAGCCAAATCGGTTTAGTCATTTTTGAGTTATGAATAGTTTAACTAACACGAATTTCTTTTATATATAGACTGAAAAAACTTATTTCGAGTTGTCTGACCCGGGAATTGAACCCGAGACCTCATCTAATCAACGTTGAACGACACGTTGACTACATGAGGTCTGTGGTTCGATTTCGATAGTGGACGGTGGACCACAAGACCACAGAGGTGATATCTACCGGTTTAGCAGTCATCATTGATTATGTCGTGCAGCAGCTCATTTCTACCATTTCATGACGGCAGTACTCGTATAACTATAGTGCTCGCTACTGTTGTGGTCCACGTTAAAGATTAGTGTAACCGTTAGGCTAGTCATAACACTTCGGATTGCTTAAAGATACGTTATGGGGAAACATTTATGGTGTGTTGCCAACATTGTGAATATCATGTTTGTTGTCATCATGTTTCTGAGATTTGACCGTTATAAGGAACTAATTAAAACAGTATTTCCAAACGATGCCATTTGTCAGTATAAAAACGTCATTAGTCAATCATATTAATATGAATAATAATAAAAAATATTCAAATCACGAAATAATTTATTTCAAATATTTTGAGGCCCCAATCTTTTATAGAACAATCGTAACATAAAACATAGCTAATGGAAAACTAAAATGAGTAAGTAATCTTCACGCCTATATTCCCTAAAAGGTCGGCAGAGGCACAACCAGGGCACCCACGACTAGCCGAAGACACTAAGTCCCACAATATGATAGGTGGCAAGCCTATCGCCAACAGGGCACATATCTAATCCCGAACGTATCTATTTACTTAGAAAATTGGAAAAACCAAATTCTTTTTTTGTTGTCCGACTCGGGATTCGACCACGGGACCTCATGCAATCAAGTCTAACATCTGGACCACAGAGGCGATTAAGGAAAAACAAAAATGTCTGATTAATTACATGAATTTAATCTTATTTTATCCAGTCAGTGTTTTAATGTTTGTTAATTCCAGGATGTTTTAAAAAGCAAAGTTAATGCTTTGCTTCCTCCATTCATTTGTCACTAACTGACTAGGGGAAGGCAAATTATAGTACCTACTACTATTTAAATTTTGCGCTTCGACTTTACAATTTTTACTCTTCTTACACTTGATACTTTTATTTTTAAATTGGCTGACCTAATCTATATTTACGCAAAATGATTAATTACTAGCTGCGCCCCGCGGCTTCACCCGCGTAAGTCCCAATCCCGCTGGAACTCCGGGATAAAAAGTAGCCTATATGTTATTCTGGGTCTTCAGCTACCTACATACCAAATTTCATCGTAATCGGCTTTGTAGTTTTTGCGTGAAAGAGTAACAAACATCCATACATCCATACTTTCGCATTTATAGTATTAATAGGATTTAATAACAACTTTATGTAGATATCTTTAAAATACATTCGGATTTCCGAAGCTTGACGAATATAGCCGAAGTGCATAATTTAAATAGTACTGCTATACGCACACTACATGACCGAAAACTTATATAACTTATATAAGAGGTTAACTTTTCCGCAATATTAGCATCTTTAATGGTTATAGGCTGTTTCTTGAAGGGAAACGAATATTATCAGTCAGGAAATACTATGAGTATATGATATACTATGACTATACTGTATACCGTTACCAAGTCGTTAGTAATTTCAAAAAAAATATAATTAATTTTATAATCGCCTCTATGGTCCAGCGGTCCGGGTGTTGGACTTGACTGCATGAGGTCCCGGGATCTAATCCCCGGTCGGGCAATAAAAGGAAAATTAGGTTTTTCCAGATTTCTAATAAAAAAAATGTAGCTCGGGATTGGAAATGTGCCCGGTTGGCGATAGGCTTGCCACCTATCACATTTTGGGAATAAGTGTCTTCGGCTAGTCGTGGGTACCCTGGTTGTGCCTCTGCCTACCTCTTAGGGGATATGGGCGTGAATATACTTTACTTTACTCTACTTTTTTAATTAGTTTTGAAATAAAGCACTTGCGCAACACGGGCGCATTTTGTCTTAGGCCTATGCGCAATATAAACATAACAAAATTGAGAAATAGTAAAAGTGTTTAATAGTACGTAAGTAGATATAGGTACATTATCTTATTTAAAACATGGTAAATATTTAAATTCAGGGTTAACAACCTTCGTAATTAAACATGGCATTTAACTATTACTTAATAATAATTAATAGTCAACCTATTTAAAAATTTCTGAGTATTTTTCATGGAGGGATGTGACGACCCCATCGCCCGTGTAAGATGGTCTTTCTATGGATGGATTCTACAAAAAGGCTTAGACTAACACGAGGAAAAACTGGTATGAAGCCTTTTCTAGTTATACGTATTAACCTACTTCAATGTTAACTACTCATCTTATATTTATTACCCCCTGACCCACTATAATGAATACTGTAGAGTGTGAATATCATAATCATTATTTAAGCCACCAAGCTTCGTTTCGGTGATAATTTTTAACCTTACTAAATTCAGCAATCTTAATAATTAATAATTCTGCTTCTGCAATCTTAATCTTAATAATTAAGATTGCTGAATTTAGTAAGGTTAAAAATTATCACCGAAACGAAGCTTAAGTCGTCGAAAAAATTATCACCGAATCGTCGTCGTAAACGAAGATTAAGAAGGGGTCGTCACATCCCTTCATGCGAAGACACTAAGTCCCAAAATGAGATAGGTGGCAAGCTATCGCCAACCGGGCACATTTCCAATCCCGAGCTGCATTTTTTTATTAGAAATTTAAAAAAACCTAATTTTCTTTTTGTTGCCCAACCTGGGAATCAAACCCGGACCTCATGCAGTCAAATCCAACACCTGGACCGCTAGACCACAGAGGCGACCACCATAAAACAAATAAAAAAGCTAAAAGAACAATGTGTTTTCCAGTTTATATAGAAAATAGAAACATTAACATTAAAAAGATTTTGGGATCTATGGCTTTACTTCACTCTTAGTGTTAGTACTTGTCATTATCGCGTTACGATTTAAGTAGGGATAGAATCAGCTCCCGTGGTACCATATACTGGTCTCGTGTCACTTCCTTATAAAACTAGACATTGGCAGACTTCTCTGAAAGTTGCCACTAAAATAAAAAAGAAGAAGAAGAAGAGTAGGGATGGCCTAATTGCTGTGGCGTTATTAACCAGATCTGTATCAAATTTCTGTTTAGATATTTGGAACCGATACCAATCCAACCGAAATATATGAAATTAGCCAAACCTATAAATGAAGGCCAGACTAGTGTGCTAACAAAAAATGCTCTTGATGAAATGAGGACACGAAGCACCACATGCGGATAGTCTAAAATTGATAAATTTTCTGAGGTTTTGACTTGTACAGGACTACAGTTCTACTAAAATGGGCTTTTTAGATATAACCTGAGAATTTTACCATGAGTTGGTATAGATTACGTTCGGTAAGTTACGTGTCGAAATCTATGACACTTTTGGTCTAAAAATGTGTTTCTCTTAGTTACCAATAGAGGCGCTGTTTAAAGTTCTCATACAAATAATTTACAGAGACGGTAGTGAGCATAGTAAATTTGACAAGCCGTAGACTAATGGCAAAGATCCTGGAAGTATTTATAACAAGGGTTAACATGCTCATAAGTTTAAATCACCTCCGAATTGAAAACTTCATCCTATTTCCGACATGCAAGTTCAAATTATGTTTAACCGACTACGAAAAGTAGGTTTTATATACGACAGTTTTAACATACATAAAAAAATTTGGCCGTCCAACTTATAAAGTATAAACTCTTCCTTTTGTAAAGTCACTAAAATATAACAACAATTACGATCTCAACATAAAAATTGGGGGTAGTTTAGTTATTTAACATAATATGATAAATATGTAAAAGATTTAAATAAAATATTTCAAACATTAGTCTACATTTGATGTTTTTCTCTGTAACTTTGTAAATAATAAATTAATCAAAAGATGCGTTTTTAAGTGATAATATAAGGAACAGAGAAGAAGGATAAAGTAACAGACAAGGTGGCCTATATATACCACATATGTTATAGGAGCGTTACTGCACTATAGATGGGGTTTTAATCTTACGTAATTCTACCGTATACCCTTTCAACCAGAATGTAACGTCACTATAGCGGCTGAAATAAGTATGATGGTGGATCCCTACTCGGGCAAATTGCTGTACAGCAGTCTACTAGCAGTGGTCTTGTAGGTACATCTAACCAATGCTCACCTTTAACGAGCTCGTTAACGATGTGTTGCCAACCCGAGTCCAGGATAAAGTTTTGAAAGTTACAAAGTCACTAAATCTTGATTAAACACTATAATCCATTATGAAAAAGTGTCCTTAAACTAATTACTTAATTAGCTTGATGAAATCTTTTTATTAAAATATTTTAAATGATTGTGGAGAAATAAAGCAAAATTAAGTGTTATAATAAAAAAATGGCCAAGGTAATGCTGACAGTTTGCTTTTGAAATTTATGTTCAGTAAGTAATTTGTGTTTCAAATGCATTATCTAGAGCAAAGTTTTGAAATATTCTAAAAATATTTTTTAATAACCCCCAACAAAACTTGAATGTAATGTAGCTGATCGATCACTTCAGCTTTTAAACGAAAAATCCGCAGCAAAATCCATCCTTTAAAACATTTGACGATAGGGACAGATACACACATAGACACGTAAAACTTATAACACCCCCCTCTCTCCATCGGGAAACAGAAAATGACACAGCAAAACCAGCATTTTTTCTGCTTTTCACATCACCGATATGCTGTGGAATCCTGTCATGGTCATTTCCGAACAATCTAAAAAAATTATGTCGTCTAAATACATCATAATTTAAGCACAGCGGCCGCATAAACCCAATTAGGATCTCAATAAATATGACGCTTGAGCAAAATAAAGTAAATTAGGTGTAGAAATGACGGAGATACATTATCATACATAACAAAACATAGGAACATACAACTTTAATTTTTTTCGTAGTTGGATAAATGACGTAGTCTTATGTGCAGAAACGATAAGTTTCTCCTCTTTGCTAATTAAATCTCGAACATTTTAAACTAGATAATAATAATAAGTAACGTAACTACGACAATTCTACATTTTAAATTCCCTACTTCTTCAACTTTAAGTCTTATTTTAATATAATATAACTTCTTTAAGTCTTAATCTCCCTATTTTTTATTTTATTTACCATATCTTTCGGTATGTATTCAGTAACACATCCCAATGCCTCCAACGTAGAATTAGTCCAAGTCTCAGGTGGGCCAAATGCAGATTTTTGAACGGCTAAAGTTGCAAATCCTCTTATTACTTCAGAACTACATCTAGATAACTTCCCAATCAAAACTGCTGCCTCTTTATAAGCAGCTGGGTGTATTCTTTCAATTTCACTTCTATTAAAAGCACACAAAATCTGCCGTAGTGCTGTCAAATCGTAAAAAGTGTAATCTTCAGGCTCTTTGCTAACAAAATCTTCACGTACACGATTGGCGATTGCTGTCAATTGTTCGCCATTTAATTCATAATCTCCGCCAAAATTGCTAATAACGTCAATGTTACTTAAGGTCATATTTGCATAATCATCTGGTTTTACTGCTATTGTCACCCAATGTAAATTATTAAGAACACTTTCTGGAATATTCGGTAAACCACCATGGTATTCAATAATTGCTTGCCAAATATATTCAGCTTCATCAACACCTAGTTTGTGTCTGCCTAAATGAGAAATGCAAATAGTGATTTCCTTTGGCGTCATCATTTTTAGATCATAAAAAGGTATCTTTGTATCGTTTGGTAACTCCAAGACTTCGTCACATGTAAGTCCTTGGACTGTGTTCATGTGGGTTATCAAGAACATCAGTGTTGCTGGGTTATACAACATCGTGAAATTGGGACTACGTAAGTGCTCCAAATGTTCTTCTAGTATGCTGTCACTTATGTAACAACGCAATCCATGTCTCGTTTCTTATTTATGTCCCAATCACCTGTGTAAAGGGTAGAATAGTAGGGGAGCCCAAGAGGGGATTTGGAGAAATAGTCGAGTTCGTCAGTTTATGATCGCATACACCATGAACGAGTACATAAAACATTTATATAGTAACGCTGATGGTGCAGAGTCCTCTAAATGTATTAACTTTAATATATATTCGAGCATGTCAGAATCGGAATCAGAAATACTTTATTCACGTGGACCATATTGGTACTTGTACACGTCGACGTTTTAGACGACAGTGGTCGACACAACGAGAAGATCCGTCGAAAGAAACTCATATTAAATTACAGTGGATTCGTTGTATTCCAGTCTTTGATTAGAAGGTTATGTAAGGAACAGCAAATGTTTGAAACTTTCAAAACTCAAATCATTTATATTGTTCATCAACCGTTACGACAAACTGATTGATTGCCATATTTTCGACATCAGAGACTTAGGTATAGCTACTATTAATATCTGATGAGATCGCAGTATATTTTTAGCTTACAGACGCTCTCTCAAGTGCTAAAAATGTTAATTTCACTTTAACTTTTCTACTGCCCAATCTAATCGGTACGATAAGGGCTTTATGAGGCTTGAGGAACTACTCACTTAGAACTTTAGCTCCCAAGCTACTGGGAATAAATTAATCAATCAGTAGTTCCCAATTTATTCAACAACTTTATAGCGTGCCTCTATTTTATCTGCCAGCTGAGCATGCGTTCGATTTCAGTGACAGGCTTTTTTAGGGTTCCGTGGGCAAGTGGTGTAAAACGAAATTGTTACAGATTCGACATTTCCGTCAAGTTCATCAATATAGCATAGCCATTTTATTGCCAAACTATAAGAATTAAACAGTTAAAATTTGTAGGTTTTCTATGTAGCGCTTCATATTTTTTAAATACAACAACAAATGTAAAAAAGCTAGCCCCTTTGTGGAACTAAAACTACATTTCTAAACTATTCCTACATGTAAGGCATGTTAAGACAGGTTAAAACGATATTAATGGTCGCAATTGTAAATTGATAGATTAAATGTTAATTTTCAGTTTTAAGTACCGAGCGACGTCAGACTTTAAACTAGAATGAAACTACGCAAAACTATTCTAAAATTTAATATGATTTGTCTACATAGAGAACTTAAACCTTTTTTTGTGGATTAAAATCAGAAACACAAAATATTTCTCCGTGTTAGTCCGGGTTCGCTGAGTAGATTAGACCATCTGCCTCTCTGCCAGGCAGCTCGTAAAAGGCCAGCAGAAGTTAAATTTATAGTTTCTTACCAACAAGACCCCTGGTGGTAGTCCCGAGTAGGGATCCACTGCCTTACCTATTCTTGTAGCCATAATGATTCTGTCATATTCTAGTGTGGAGGGTAGGTTAGCCCTGTCCTCAGAACAGCGACGCCTGTAACATCTATGTTGTCTATAAGAAACGGTTATCTCTTACATCAGTAGAGCCGTCTGCTTTTTCATTAACTGATATAAAAATAAACACTCACCCCCATTGAACTTATATGATTAAAAGACGACCTCTTTTCACTTTCTATTCCCAGCTGTCATGGCAGTCTGATGCTAAGTTATTTACAAAATATTGTAACGATTAACAAAAACGAGATATGTACAGCTTTAACTGAGCTTACCCGGAAAACAACTGAGCCTTCAAAAAATAATAGATACATTTTTAGGGTTTTTTCCATAAACCAGTCTTGACTAGTTTTGTATACTATATAAGCTTCACGACCACTGACGCATGATATCATTCATATAAATATAATTTTTTGTAGCTTGATATTATTAAACTCGAATCAGGCATACAAAATTAATGAATACAATATAATACCAATCAACTTCCTTGGCTTATCTTAGTCTGTAATAACCCATGAGTCCAGACTTCTTTGCAGATTAGACCATCTGTCTGTCTGTCCAGGCAGCTCGTAAAAGGCGAACAAAGGCTTACTGTCACTAACACTGTGACAGCTGCTTGGAAGGCAACTTCCAATATCATAAAAAAAATTGAGTTGAAGCTGCACTACTCACCTATAATTAAGGTGAACTGACACTGAATATATACCTATTTACAACATATTACTAGCTACAATTTTGAGAAATAAACGCTTGTAAATATTATTACGTAGAAAACATATATCATAAAGAATATGTTAAAGTTATTTTAGAGACAATAATTGGGATAATTTAAGGTCTATACACATAGTTCAATGTCCGGGATGAGTCAAGTATGTTGCCGTTCCGTCAGGGGCTGTCAGTTTTTCACAGGCATGATTAGAACTTTTCTTCTGACATGACCTTATATTGTTTCTGAATTTTTTATCCTTATAGTGTAGTATAGTAAGTGTAAAATATTAACAAACATCTAATTATCATTTTTTACAAAAACACAGACAAAATGGTTGAAAATATTAGTATGTTGAAGCGCTTTTCGTTGTCGGCCATGACACTGACGCTCTGTTGCCGCACGGACACTGTATGAGTTCATAGTTCATGAAGACTCTTTGGAGGTTACACTCCTAACAAAGAACTGCTTCTATTTCTAAATATTGCTGACTCTCTCTAATATACCGGATTCTCTTTCAGACATTTTTGTGAAGTCAAGTAACGAAGTCAAAATGAGCGGTCGAAAATATAGAAAGAGTCAGCAATATTTGAA
>NJDD01001363.1:131748-147142 GCA_002245505.1 Calephelis nemesis
GTTGTCTGTTCGTGCCACCATGAAAGAAGATGGTCACATTTTGTTCGCAATAATCGAAATTCGTGTATATTATGAATAAAATTAGATAATTTAGGGTTCAATCAGTTAAATTTCGTTAAGCTAAAGTACACAAATGAAATATTTGCTAAGAAACTAGCTGGCCCGGCAGCCGTAGTTTTTTTGCTGTGATTCACCCTCATCACTTAGGGTTACAAAAGATAGATGTTGGCTGATTCTCAGACCTACTAAATATGCTCACAAAATTTTATGAGAATCGGTCAAGCCGTTTCGGAGGAGTACGGTAACTAACATTGTGATATATATAAGATTTAATTTAAGTTACCAGTATTAATAACCTATCTACAGATAGAGACAGGCCTACTAGAGTTTTGTTGCTAAGATATTTTTATTAATTAATGTAGAATAACAGTTGTTGCCTGGTTACCAGGCATATGTATGATTTAAAATAGCAATAACTCTTATCTTAGATAGGTAATTAATATTGGCATTTAACCTGACATAATATTTGTAAGACAAAGTCGGTTTTGTCACGACACTCATAGCTCAAGAACTGTTAGGGCAATTTAAATAATTTTGAGAATAATTATAAATAATAACAAATAACAGAATAACTTTTGAAAGGTTTGAAAAAATAAGAAAAAATATACAAGACACGAGCTCAATCTATATTAATAATTTCGTCAAGGGGTACGGTAGACTCGATTGAAACCTTACCTGAATAATAAAAAATAAAAAAATAATGATTTTGAGTCGACAACATATATCCGCAAAATTCGGATTGTCGAGTATTTTGTTAAATTCTATGTTAAATTTTAATGTGTTGACAGACAAATCACAGTCGCCATCTTGGTCATCCGTTTTGTGACGTGTAATAGAGAATATTCCTTTATAACCTCTGCTGAATTCTCGGATAAGTACTCACTGCATTTTGTTTTGTAAATTTATGTTACTTTACTTTAAATGTTGATTTAAAAAAAAAACTTTGGCAATTTTTATTTACTATATTTATTAAACTCAATGAATAAAGCTATACGAATTTATGTCTTGCTTATACCTTTAATATTCCTTGAAAACCGGCGACTACAGAAATATCTACCTACATTTTGCACCTAGATGTATATTATGAGTCACATTTTACCCGAGCTTAGCCGGGTTCTTATCTAGTATCTTTATAAAATATCACTAAACAAATTATCCGAATTGATGATATAATTATAATTTTATGATAGATCATAAATCAGAAAACTACAATTAGTTAACGGTAAGTTGTATATAACCTAAGTCATTTATGGTGTAACATGTATGCTGCAAAATGATGACGACTACATTAACATTTACTTTTTCCTATAAGGGTTAACTTACACTCGTAAGAAGTGAAGAAGTGAAACTTAATTATGACGTTACTAGCTGCGCCCCGCGGTTTCACCCGCGTAAGTCCCAATCCCGCGGGAACTCCGGGATAAAAAGTAGCCTATATGTTATTCTGGGTCTTCAGCTACCTACATACCAAATTTCATCGTAATCGGCTTTGTAGTTTTTGCGTGAAAGAGTAACAAACATCCATACATCCATACTTTCGCATTTATAATATTAATAGGATTTTTCAAAAAATAATTTACTATATGCAACTTTACAGAAATTAGTTAAATAAAGTTTATCGCCAATCCCTACTCCGCTGGAAAAAGTATACTTCAAATCACGCGTGGTAGGGATAAGAACAAAGATGGCGCGTAACGGAAAAATGTGACGCGTAACGAAAAAATGTTACCCTAAATTTTTTTCCAACCCCGATAAAGAAGTTTCACTTCAATATGTATTCATGGAACGGGCCTGCTGTGAACGGGTACTGGCTAGCATATCCGAATAGGAACTTGAATCATACACTATCCTTACGGCAGCAGGAATACGGAAAGCCGTGGATTCCTATACTGGTAAGTTGAATAGCTCTCTTCTAATGACTTCTAATAACTCGTTTAATGTATGATCCTGTCATGAAAGATACCAGGCAGAGTAGGGTATATTCTATAGAGGAGACAAGAAAAAAGAAAGGTAAAATGAAAGGCTGACTTCAACGATCATGTTGAAAATCCATTTTAGTATAGTTCAGTGTAAACGAATTCAACTGTCAGTTGTGATCCCGTTTATAAACGAATACAAGTACTCATTTAAAATTAACAAATTCTTATTAAATTTTCCCCATCTCATGATAATCTATATCACTTCATAGTTTAAAACAAAGTCGCTTCCTCTGTCCCTATGTACGTGTGTATGCTTATATCTTTAAAACTACGCAACGGATTTTGATGCGTCTTTTTCAATAGATAAACTGATTGAAGAAGAAGGTTTATATGTATATTTCATAACCGTACGAAGCCTGTGCGGGCCGCTAGTGACATATAAAATAATTTATTAATAAAATTTTCGTGGCAACCAAAATTTCTTTGACAATAAAATTGACACTTTTGACAATTGACTAATCGCGTGATAGCGTTTATTAGACATTTAAGTGTAATCCGGCGTTATTTTTTCAAAAAAAATGAACTATAGTATTTACACTTTAAGATATCAGACAAGTATTTATATCTTAATTCGTCGGGATGAAGTATATTTAAATACAATTTCAAAAAAATATAATTAAAGCATTGTTTATTTCAATCACAGCTACTGTTGTTATAAAGAATATGAGAACATATTAACACATTCACGTATTATTAACACATTCTTAATTATTATAATCTGTAAATATAAAATTAAATGTGTTACAAAAACATTTTTTTAACCAACACGCCATAACTAGTTAGTAGTAGAATAAATAAAAAAAATGGGATTTTGTTGATGAATGGTATAATTTAAACTTCTTAATTATACAAATCACATGTTTTTGCAAACACTTGATATCATGGACGTATTATTAATTTTAATAGGTCCATGTTTAATATACGTAGAAGAACATGTATTATGTTACAATGTTTTCAACCGTAGCCAATTAAATCTTGATATAATTACAGCTGTCGTGGATTTCCCGTTTTTTGTTTTCATGTTAATATTCTAGTTTTGAATTTATAGATTTTTTATCTACATTTTTTTGTTTCTGAAGCTGGCAGGATTTTTTCAATAAATTAAAATTTAACTGAGTCATATATTTATTTAATTTATAGGAAACCCTGGATAAAATATCACATAGTCTACAGACACAAAAGACGTTAATGTTGTGCTGCCTATCTTAGGCTGTGATCTTATGCTTGAGAATGTTAGGTATTGTAGATATTAGGCTACTCTTAAACATATTGCAATAGAAAACTCTGATTTAATAAATTTAGACGGTAAAACGAAACTAGTTAAGTAATAATCATACTCTACCACCTGGAACTTGTAGATTATAGTAGGGGTGCCCAGAATGCTAATCAGACCAGACAGGTTCAGACAGTTTGCCGTAATGGTTAATAACCTTAAAATTTCTGACCCTACCAATCCCGTACGTCATGCTCAATTCGTCAGAATATGTAAGTATGCACTTCTTTGCATACAATAAACTCACCGTACTTAAATCTAACATACTCAAGTAAATTTTCAAGCCAAAAAGTACGCCTACTAGAAAAAGAGGTTTTCAATTCGACTGTCTGGTATTTTTGTTTATAAAGAATTCATGGTTTTTATGTTTCTTCTTAAGTAAAGTCATTTATAAGGTCTCGTAGTGGTCCCGTTTTAGATTTGTCATGATAACAGAAACGCGAACTCAAAAACCACTTAAATTTCGACTATTATTAAGTATAGTTCAAAACTACTAGTGGGACATTGATAAATTATATCTGGGACCATCTTGGAATCATTAGCTTTACCTAAATAAATAAAAAAGAAATACATTTTTACCCATGGCAAAACATATTTCCCGTATCATAATCGACGCGCTAGAGTATCTCCCCAAATAACTTCTTGGGCTCCCCCACAACTTGTACTTTAATATGACTACTCATCTATACGATTGTTAGTTACAACGTAGGTACTTGCAGTCAAGGTGAACTGACATTGGATATTTTCCTTTTAACAAGTAATTATTACAATTATAAATAACCTAGCGAGTGTATAATGTTATTACGGGGAAGTATCGTGCATGCATGTAAAATCATGAAGAGTTGTATGAAGATATAATAGAATATATATATCAAAACGTATGTTTGAAATATCGTTAAAGAAAAAGTTTGGATAATAATGTCTCTTTTTTATAGCGGGATGCTGAAAAACTATACTTATCTAAAATAGTTATTATTTAGGCATTTCTAAATGAAATGGCTTCTTATAAGTTAAAATTCTGAGCGTGTGTGTGTGTGTGTGTGTGGAGTCATAGCTCTTGAACGGATAGAACGATTTCGATGCGGATTTTTTTGTTTAAAAACTGATTTGGTAGAGATGGAGATGGAACTACATCGTTATAATTGGGGCTATTAAGAATGTTTGATTTTGAAGTTGTTATTATAGTATAAGACAGAAAGCAAGCGGAACTCTCGTGATGGTAAGAGGTAGCCATGGCCTATAAACACCATAGATGTTCGCACGTTAACCTGTGGCCTACACACTGTCAATCATGATTATTATGCATGTTTAAAGTGATATATATCTTTGTGTCAGTTGTCTCAGAGAGTAAGGAACATATTGTTTCCTGTATAATAACTTGTGTTCCGCCTATGAATAACAGTTGTATTACTTCCTTGTATAAACTTTTATTTGAGTTTTTGGCATAGGCGACAGCATTAGCAATTATTCAAGTTTAAGTTTGCATTAAGTTATCAGATAACAAAAGATCGGGTTTTAATTATTCAAATTTCATAGGAAGTCTTACAAAGGTTTTGAGTAAAGCAGCGGCCTCCTTAATGAGATCTAACGTAATATTAGGAAACCCGCCAAATGCTCCCAAAAGTGACTAATTTACTCAATGTATAAAAAATCCATAATTATAAAAGAAATGCGACCATCTTTCCTCTCAATGGCGCCAAAACTCTTGTATATACTTCAAAAGCATTTTGTTTAATGAGAAAGCCCTATTTTACCAAGTGGCCATGATGTCTTTTTTAATTGGAATATAACGTTTCTTTTGTCTGTCATGTTATCCTTAATCTTTGACTTACCATGGTTGTAATTCTGCCTAGGTACTTCTTTTGAGATATGGCCCTAAAATACTCTGAATTGCAAGATAACAAAAATGTATCTTCACTATATCCTCTAAGAGTTAGGCAGAGGCATAACCAGGGCACCCACGACTAACTGAAGACACTAAGTCCCTATGTAATAGGTGGCAAGCCTATCGCCAACCGGGTATCGCTAAACGTTTACCCGGGATTGGATTTGTGCCAATCCCGGGCAACCGTTATTTTTATTGGAAAATTGAAAATATACATTTTTTTTCTTGTGGCCCGCCCCGGAGATAGAACCGATCGGACCTTAAGAAGTCAAGTCCGACACCGAACCGCTAGACCACAGACGCGATTGCAAGATAAGGCTATGTTATAAGATACGCTTTGTTTTACATTGCTCAATCAGTCAATTTACACTGTTATGTCATCGACGAAATTTGACAAGGGCGTGAATATATATCAGTTCATGCTATTATACTACAATCACAAATTACATAATAGACACCCAAATCTACTGACAGATGAGTTATTCATGAGAACGCTTGAAAAGTAGGTCGTCCATCGCCTGATAGGTTAACTCGAATAAATTATAACTAGCTTACAACCGCAGCATTGTACGATAAACTTTCACAATTTTCGAACGACGTCTTCACGTAAACTGTTTTTAAACTACTCGGAAAAGGAAGTTCTCAATATTTTTTTGTTTGTTACGTGATTACTCTTATGAATGGAGTTTAATGATTCTTTTTTTTAAAAGAAGATTAACCTAGAGGAAGAGGTCGAAGATTTAATCACTTTGAATTAGGTATACTTTACTAGATGTTCTGGTGATCTTGGTTTAGCCTGTTCAGTTTGTATAGGAAAAGTTAAAACGTTGTTTTTCCTAGTTTCCTCGCATTCGAAAGGGATAAAATGTACCCTGAGCTAATCTCTCCGTTTTAAGCTACCTCCCCATAATTTTTTAGCGAAATCAGTTTAGCCTAACAGTGCTTATAGGATAAGGTAGTCGGTAAATTTACTATTGCACGAGGCTATATAATAACATCCCGGCCTCAGGTTGGCAACCATTACCATCTTTGGTGTCTCTAAGCGGCTTAAATTTGGTGCCATTAGGAAATCTGTCTGTCTATCCTTTCAGTATCATAAAAAAAACCACATCGCGATTTGATAATTATTTTATATTATTTTATATTATTATATTATAATAAGATAGTAAATGTTTCCGAAATGGTCCACATTCCTTTTATCTACATCCTACTAATGCATACATTTTCCATTTAAAAACCACTAGTCGGATTATGATAAAATTAATATAAGACCAACTCGGAATCATGGCCCTCCTTTCTAAAAAAGAGCCATCATCGATTGGATATTGACCGAGTAATCGCATAACATACATACAAAAAAACACGCTTTAATTGAAAACCTTTTCCTTTTTTGAAGTAATTTAAAAAAAGTTGTGTGTGTACTTATGTACACGCGTTAGAAGTTATACTTCTTCGGCGTAATAAGATAAAAATCTTTTTAAAATTTTTATCTTTTGCCTTATTTTACATTTGTAGACAAAATGACACTAACCATAGAAAAAAGGTATTTAATACATTGTAAGTTTTATTATAATGCATTATTTAGTTAAATAAAGTTTATTTAATATTTAAGGTATCTTTTTTTGAAAAACTAAAATGTTATATATAGCTAACTTCATCATGTCGGTTTTTCGTAACGGTGTGCGCGCGCATCGTAAAAATTTACCCTCATCATTTTTCCTAACGCGCCAAAAGAAGTATAACTTCAAAAGTATTGATCAACACATTGCACTGACATTTTACAATGAATATCCGTCAATCATGAAACAAGAAGCTAAGAATTTAAAAAAAACACGGGTTGCACTCCGGGAGTGCCTGCAGAAATGAAAACTTGAAAATTAACGTTTTGAAATGATTAGGGGATAATTTTGAACGAATTATCAGTATTTATGTTGTAGAATGCAATATTCATTTATTGCGCTATCGTACACAAACAAGACAAGACGAATATTTGTGCAAGCGCCCTGCGCCGTCTTATTCGCGCAAGCGCCCTGCGCAGTTTTACGAATTTTCGATCAGGTCACGTGTCCTGACGCGAGTTTAGAAGTTTTTAAACATACTAAAAAAAGTGCGCAACGCCGCAAAAGAAGTTTTTACTTCAAAAATTGGGTTTCAAAAAGATTAGGATTGTGTATTTGTAAAATTGTTATTTTTCATAGTCATTGGCTTGTTATAAGTTGAAGATGTTTTTTGGTATGTTTTATAATCGAATGTCATTTTTTTTCCAAAACTATTGTTATTTTATATGACAGTTATTTTTTGTAAGATATTTCTAATAAGTATGTTTTCATGGATATCAATTAAATAATAAGGTTTTTAATATTTTTACTTGTATCAAGCTAAACCTGTAAAAATTGTAATAAGTGTTTAATAAATAACATTAGGTTGCATTTTTTGTGATAGATATTTTTTGAAATCCCCGTATACTCTGTCGAAACTTAAACTGTTAACCTAGAGTAGGAACCTTGTAATTGACCTTATAATTACAACATAAGCTTGATATATCATATGCAAAAACGTGTGTCTGTAATGCCTGTCTTTATATTATATATATGTCAATGTGATCGTAAATTACATTCCAATTTATCAGACAATGGAATATTTCGCGCGTTAATATAAACGTTTAATATTAGTTATAATGCCGTATATGAATACCACTTTTCGTTGCAATTTTATAACTCGAAAAAAAAAACTGGTTCACCTATCCAAACCAAATATTTAGGTTTTGTACAGACTATTTAGTAGATGGTTTATGTGAAGTTTGCCTAAAATCGGTAGAGCGGTTCTTAATTCATCACATTTTTTGTAACAAATGAATTCAATAAATGGCGGATCATATTGTTAATGGGTATTATTCAGTCAAATTGAGACTTTTTCAGATGGGGATTGTGTTGTCGTATTGAAATTTTTTCAGAAGTTTTTTTTTGTGACGTTTCAATCATTTTTTTACAGAGCCAAATTTATGTCGCATGTTTAAAGATGGTAACCCCAGCCGTAAGTTTATTCATGCTCAAAATGGAAAAAACAAAAAATATTGTTATCCAAATGTTTTTGTTTGAATAAATGTATATATTTTTTAATATTTCAGTTTATACTTAGCGAAGCACGTACCGGGTATGGTAATATGGTATAATAGCAAATAAAAAAATAAGTTAAATTTTCTCCTTGCTACTAAAAACATTACCATTTTCAATCCCGATATTTATAAAACCACGAATAAACAACCGAATCCTTTTCGAATCTAGTCACACTTCACTCATATAAATGTACGTTTTGTAGAAAACAATCTACTACTTCTTATCCCGAAACAAAAGTTACACAGTCTCCAATAATCAAGAATTAGTCAACTACCTAAATCATTTTCGAATCTAGCAACACTTCACGCATCCAAACGTACGTATTCTCTAGTATAAGTGTATAGTCTATGGTACGTATTTTAATAAATAATCATGCAATTATAATGAACGTCGTGCATTGCGTAAACTTATTGTAATTAAAGTCGGTTTCGAAGTATACTAATGTTTTGCAATTTCGTATACATCTTTCAAATAGGCGATGCTGAAATAATGTAATTTTAAATAGCTTCGTGAAAGTAACAACACCATTATATGAAAGCGTACAACGAAATTGTATGTCCTGAATACGTAAAAGTGTTGTAGACATTACGGATTTGCCGCGCTTTTGTATGATCAATGCTCAAGACACACTATGTTACATAAGACCTTCTTTCAGAATACCAAAGTATAAAAAGTGAATATCCATTTTCAATCGGTTGTGGAAAAAATACTCTTACCTTGCTGTCAACATAATTGGTATTGATACGTTCCAGAGTTTTGGCGCCATCGAAAGAAAAGATAGTTGAAGTTTTTTCATGATTGTTTAATTTCGTGTTTATATTGAATGAAATTAGTCAATTTTGGTGGCATTTTGTATAATGTTGTTTAATGAAAGTGCACAAATGAAATAATCATAAAGAAATTAGCGTACCGAGTATTTAGACGTTATGTCATATCTCACTACATGAGCTTGAGTAGTGAGGCCACCGTTTTACCTAAGACCCTGACATGACTTATTGACGACTTATGACTTATTACAATTGATTCCCGATTTTAGTAAATTGGATTCAAATTTCGACTTAATGGTAAAATACTGACGTGAATGCCAAAACCTAAAGAAAAAAAATACTTCCCAACGGCTGGGGTGTTAAACCTCTTGCGAAAATGTGCATTTGCATGATCTAAATATAATTCAAAAGAACAACTTAATTTGAATATTGCACTTACTTCTAAATTTAACGAGCTTAATGATTTAAATATCGTTTTATAATCATTTTAATTGCCTGATAAAAAATTGATTATTTCGAAATTATTTAGCTTCTAATTTACTCGCACCGAATCAGTTAAAAAAACGTTTTGGTTTCAATCAATATACCTACTTAAACATAATATATATATACTTAAAATATTAACTTAAGGTATTTTCCTAGATTTTTTTGGGGTTCCGTCATCAAATTCACCTAAGAAATAGGTCCGCTTTTTCAAATAAAAAGAAAATGAAATCGGTTAAGAGAGGATGCAGAAATCGGTAATCAATTAAATTCCTTAATCAATTAAAATTTAATTAGATATTTTTACCTATATTATGGAAAAAATAAGAGTCGAAAAAATAAACTCCACATTTTTTTATTGGTTAAAAGTTCTTCCAAAATAGGAGGCATTTGCTCAATTTTATCTTTGTTTATAAGTATCACTTTTAATTAACTTTCTTTTTTATTTTATTTATTCAATTAAATAAAGCCACTACAAATGTTTGTTTGTTAAATTTCATAATAAATATTTACAAATATATGGGTTATATCGTATTGTAAATTAATGCATTTTTTGCAATTCTTATGCATTTAAATTACTTATATCTGAATACACGTCATTTAGAAAGATATTCTTAAGTAGAGGTGCAAGATTCAATTCGAAATGTATAACCAAGGTTGATCTAAATATAATTTAAAAGAACAACTTAATTTGAATATTGCACTTACTTCTAAATTTAACGAGCTTAATGATTTAAATATCGTTTTAGTATAATTTTAATTGCCTGATAAAAAATTTAATAGGAGATCTAAATGTGACATTAGGCTATGTGATATATATTGCTTGGGGCTTTCGAATTCAAGTATTTAATAAACGCATTATAAAAGTTTGTATATTTAAATGAAAACGCTTAATGCAACCGATGAAGGCTTAGTAGGGCTACGCTTGAAACTCGATTTCATGCAAAATTTAAAACTGGAAACTGATCTGTGTCATTTTGTACTTTTAAACTAACATAAATAGTCCATTTCATTTTAAAGAATGCGTTAAATTGTTTTGAAGCTAAATTTTAATAGCACTAATACAGTGTACAAGAATAACTAAAATGACAAATCCTATTCCAATTTCCATTTTGCATGAATAACCCTTACGAACAGAGATTTTTTTGTTCCTCAGTTGGTGTTCATTACATTTATTAGTAGTATCTACTACAACAGCTCGAGTACCATTTGAAGGTGGTGTCAAGGGTTGCCCAAACCCGTATTTTAGTATGAACAGAGTAATGAATGTAGAGGAAGTATTAAAAGATCTGCAAGGTTCACTTCACACAGGACACTTTGGTACTTGATACCCTCTTTCTATAAGGAAAATGGCGTGAAGATATGTATGTACTTATTAATGTGTTTGCTTGTATTTCTTAGTATCCTTGGCTAGCACTATTTGTACAAGCATTAAATTAAATTATTTGGATTTAATTTTTTGTTATAAATGCACATATTTGTGTAATTTATCCAAATATATTTTGTTACTTTTGTATTTGCTTTATGATTTTGAGTACTATTTAAGTAAATTACCAAAATATTACTTTCCAGTGTATCAAATACAAATAAATATTTATTATTCACTTTAGCGTTATCGTAAGTATATGCTTTTTGAAAAAGGAAGGGCGTTTTAAGAATTGCTTTAAAATTTGCTTACAAAATTTAAATTTCAAATATATTTTTTGTATTAAAAATTAATAAAATCACAACATGAAGGACTGTTTGAAGGCATTTTCCGTTTATAAGGCCATTTTAGCACTAAGCTGTAATCTCACGTGAAGATTTAATTTTATATTACAATATTTTATCAAATTTACCATTATAAAAAAAGGATATTACGATATTTTTGGCCTTGGATAAATGTAACATTCCACTGTTGTAATTTTTTATTTAATTTTACACAACTTAGCATAGATATTTTAAACAGGAAATAGAAATCCATGAAAACTAGCTAGGTATGTCAGTGTTTGCTCTAGTTGTCTTCTAAACTTAACATTATTAAATTCCAGCAGTTCCCACAAACTTCGTTAAACTCGTTCAGTTTGAATGGGAAAAATTAAAATAAATGTTGTTTTTCCTAGTTTCCTTGCAGTCTAACGGAATAGGAAAAAACTTTTCGTTGTAATTTTATAACTTAAGAACGGGCTCACCTATCCAAACCAAATGTTTAGTCTTTGTTCGGACTATTTAGTAGATGGTTTATGTGAAGTTTGCATAAAATCGGTAAAGCGGTTCTTCATCTACCACTTTTTTTGTAACAAATGAGTTCAATAAAATTATTCAGTCAAATTGAAACTTTTTCAGCTGGGGATTGTGCTCTCATATTGAAACTTTTTAGTTGTAATATGTCATTCATGCGGTCATATACTTACGTAGCGAAGCACGTACCACGCCGCTAGTGTAGTTTATACATTTTGTTAGTGGGTACATTTCAGTGAAATTGAAACTTTTTTCAGTTGTTTTTATCCTTTGTTGTTTTATGTCTTTCACGCAGTCATTTCTTTTTAGACTTGCTTTGATTAAAGCTAATTGCCAGCGAAAATTACTACTTTTCAAATTGTCAAAGTTTTAAAGCAATGAACGCAATATTTTTTTGGTTTGAGTAAATGGATTTAATGTTCCAATATATTTTTTTTATATTTTAGTTTATACGTAGCGAAGCACGTACCGGGCCGCTAGTTAGTTTTAAATAATGTGACAAATACGTCTTTCTTTAATATTTATACACGAAACTTATTAATTTTCACCAAATTCTAAAAACAAGTATGTATAAAAAATTGGTTTCTTCAGGCCTGTGTCATCGAAGAGAAGACAGAAGTACAAAGAACATAGATAAGCTGAAGGTATTTAATCCTACAATGTGATGTGGTCAACCGCAGGGCCGCGCCCTTATCATATCCAGGTCTACAAAATTGATTGAAAAAAATGAAACACACTACTAAATTTGTCCGACCCCGGTTCGAACCCCGGACCTCATGCATACAACGCCAATACCCGAACACCACACGGGACATTCCAACATTGCTAATAGGTATTTTACAAACATCCGTGAAAGTAATTAGTTTCATAAATAATTAACAAATGCGATGCCAAATCGTTACAAGCCGGTTAGTTTTACACAAGTATTTAGAAAACACACGCGTGTACTTAGTATATAGATAACGAATGTTTATTTCGCAAATTATTACATAATTTAACTGTCACAGGCAACGAAATCACATAAAATAATCTTTTATTTTGTAATGTTGTTAAATTTTGTAAACCATAAAAAACCTTGCAAAAAATCTCAAGTTTTTGTAAAAAACTAAATCTTGACATAAAATTACAATTTTTCTTTAATAGTTTCATATCATTCATATCAGAAAAATATTAAAATTAAACGCAAGCACTTTTTTCCAATTAGGTACTAATATGTTTATTTTATCCTTCTTTTATTTTTGTTTGTCCGCAATGGACTACTAAACTACTTAACCGATTTCCATCAAATTTACACACCGTGTGCAGTTTGACCTAACTTGAAAGATAGGATAGCTTACATCTCAATGTATCATCCAGACCCAGAAATACAACTATCTAAAGTACATCACACAAATGCCTGCCACCGTCGTGAATTGAAATGTTTGTTTTGAGAATATAATTTTATTTTTTCTATAACGGGTTTTTTTTTACAAATTCATATGGAATTCGATATTTAAACATTTCAATACACGTTTCACATTTCAATTTCAAAATAGTTAAAAAGTCATCAGCGAAAAAGGGTTAAAGTAAAAGTGAAATTAACTAAAAACGACCCACACACAATGTTGTAATATTACATGTAATGATGAAAATTTCAAATACACGTCATTATTTAAATTTCCTCATAAAACATAAACGCGGCAAAATTGTCAAACAGTTTTGTAGGTCACTAAAGCTATCGGTGGGCCATCGCAGACTGCGAGACTGACTTACTTATGGTGTTATGTAATTAGGGTTGCCAACCATACTTTATAATAACGTATCCCTCTTTATTTTTAGTAATTTTACTTTATACTTTTACATACAAATAAAGTAAGTATGCAATAACACTTTATTTTCAACCTTAATGATGATACTTAAAACAAAATGCACATTAAGAAACATACAGTTGAAGTTGGAAATAAAAAGGTTATTTCCTACCTACTCTCCATTCCCGCCCAGCTTTCAATGAAGGAGTTTTTTCAGTAATGAATCAAAAGAGGCGGGAAAAGATAAATAGGGTATCAATAAATTTAATAAAAAAAATAATTATTTATTTATTTAAATTATGTTGATTGTCAATCAAGCTTTGAAACATTTAAAGATACTTAACAAAAAATTGGTAGCATGTACTAAAAGCAAAATACGTAACAACATAATATTTGAAAAATACTTTTTTTCTTGGCAATACTTTATTTTTTCCCTATCCAAACCATTTTATACTCTTTTTGGTCCAAAAAAGTTGGCAACCCTATATGTAATGTACACACTTTTTGTAAACAGTTACGGCATAGAAAATTAGGGCTTGCGTTTGTTTTATTACCAACATTTGAAATGGAGTCTAATGTGCTGGTAATTACTAATTATGTTTGAATTTCGACAAGTGCCTTTTAAAGGTTTCTTTATATTTGGGGTTTTTATGGGATTTGAAATGACAATTAAAGCAATAGGTTTTTTGGGACATATGATTTTAAACTTATATCGTCGCATATTATTAACTATATTTATACGGGATACTCACGATCTATTTTTATTTGTCGATATTTCGGCTTAGTTGTATAAGCCGTTGTCACGACGCGACGGGACTTTAGAACAGTTTGGATAGAGATACCAAAGATGGGAGTGGTACTCGTATGTAATCCGAGTCTTCTACTCTAGGATTGCCTGGAAGAGATAGCTGACTTGGCGTTAAGGTCGCCTTTGTGTATCTTATAGTTTAAGTTTTATTAATTGATGTATTTGTCCGCCTCGTTGGTCGAGTGGCTAGCGTACTCGCCTAACTGCATCGACGAATCGCGAGGCTCGGGTTCGATTCCCGACGGGGGCAGGCATTTGTGTGATGAACATTTAGATGTCTGCATTTCCGGGTCTGGGTGTTTATTAAATGTATTCTGGTATTTGTTTAAGTATTTCTATGTATTAGTATCGTTGACTAACACCCATAACACAAGCATATAATTTGCTTACTTTGGGGTTAGATTCAATTTGTGTGACTTGTCCAGATATATTTATTATTATTATTATTTATTTGTAATTTTTCTGTATTTGGTTCACCATAGAGTTATTGTATTATATTGTATTATAATATTTATCTGAGGTTGCAATGTAAACTTGTAGCAGTAGAGTTAAATTTCAAAACATACTTTTGACATCTAGAGTTAGGCAGAGGTACACTAACAGTCAAAGCGTTTATGACTAGCTGAATACACTAAGACCTACAATGTTATCGGTGGCCAGCCTATCGCAAGTCAGGCACACATCCAACAAAATGGCTTACGTACATGTATTTTATATACATACATATATTATATACTATTCCTAGTTGGAAGTCCCAGCTTCACACATTGGACAAACGACTGTGTATAAACATATAAAACTTTTTCTTAAATCACTAGAAAAAAACCGCATCAAAATACGTTGCGTAGTTATAAAAATCTAAGCATACATAGGGACATAAAGGGGAAAGGGTTTGTCCATAAATTACGTGAGGTCTTTTTTTACATTTTCAGATCCTCCCTTCCCGCCTAGTGAGATGTCGTGAGATTTTAATAAACCCCTCCCCCATCCCCCAATCTCACGTGAGATTTATAATA
>NJDD01001363.1:153555-171079 GCA_002245505.1 Calephelis nemesis
CATCGACCAAAACACGAGGCTCGGGTTCGATTCCCGACGGGGGCAGGCATTTGTGTGATGAACATTTAGATGTCTGCATTTCCGGGTCTGGGTGTTTATTAAATATAATCTAGTATCTATTTAAGTATTACTATGTATTAATATCGTTGCCTAACACCCATATCACAAGCATATAATTTGCTTACTTTGGGGTTAGATTCAATTCGTGTGAGTTGTCCAGTGATATTTATTTATTATTTATTTATAATACGCAACTGGGCAGTACTTTTTTTCTAAGCTAATTGAAATTTAATTGTATATTTGTAAATTTTCTACATTTCATTCGACTCTGTGCTCTGGCGGTTCTGTTGTTGGACTTGACTGCCTGAGGTCCCGGGTTCGAATCCCAGGTCGGGTAACAAAATAAAAAAAATGTGTGTGTACTTATGTACACGCGTTAGAAGTTATACTTCTTCGGCGTAATAAGATAAAAATCTTTTTTAAAATTTTATCTTTTGCCTTATTTTACATTTGTAGACAAAATGACACAACCATAGAAATAAAGAAATATTGTGAATACAGTTGTCAGTTCTCACGCAAACATACGTAGATGTCCTTACTTTTACTTTGTTGGTACCTTTTTTTGAAAAACTAAAATGTCATCTATAGCTAACTTCATCATGTCGGTTTTTCGTGACGGTGTGCGCGCGCATCGTAAAAATTTACCCTCATCATTTTTTCCTAACGCACCAAAAGAAG
The DNA here is from genome assembly GCA_002245505.1 of Calephelis nemesis. Taxonomy (NCBI): domain Eukaryota; kingdom Metazoa; phylum Arthropoda; class Insecta; order Lepidoptera; family Riodinidae; genus Calephelis; species Calephelis nemesis. The sequence goes on from NJDD01001363.1 coordinate 154,294, forward strand.
TATAACTTCAAAAATTGGGTTTTTCCTTCTAATAAAAACAACGTAGCTCGGGATCGGATATGTGCCCGGTTGGCAATAAGCTTGCCACGTCTATTACATTGTGGGACTTGGTGTTTTCGGCTATTCGTGGGTGCCTGGTTGTGCTTCTGCCTACCTATTCGGGGATATGGGCATGAAGATACTTTTTTCATTGATTATTATTCTTGTTTAACATTGATAATTATGAATTTTGATTTCGATATTTAAATATACTTGAATATTTACATTTAGTACTGACATTAATATATTTAAAATATTATGAAATATATATATTTCTTAACACATTCGGATTTTTTTATTTTTTTTGTATGTTAATTTATTATCTAACATGTTCGTTTATAGTTTATTCTAGATTTTGTAGATTCGAAGAAATTCTCCTATTTGTATACTTTCAACATTAGTTATGTTAACATTTTTTTACAACGTTCTAAATCTAAATGAAGTCTAAATTTATATTGTCCATGTGGTCTAGCGGTCCGGCGTCCGACTTGACTTTTTGAGGTCATGGGTTCCATCTCAGAGTCGGACAGTAAAAAAAGAAAATGAGTATTTTGGATTTTCTAATAAAAATATTGCCCGGGATTGGATATGTGCCCTGTTGGCGACAGGCTTGCCACCTATCACACGAGACTTAGTATCTTCGACTAGTCATGGGTACACTGGTCGTGCCTCTGCCTACCTCTTCGGGGGTATTGGAGTGATTTATAATTCATCATCATCATCCTCAGCCGGAGGACATCCACTGCTGGACATAGGCCTCCCCCAAAGAGCGGCACAAGTCACGACCACCAGCCGCTTGCACCCAGCGATTTTTTATTAAAGTCAGTATTTTCCATAATATCTACTTAAGTTCACTAAAAATATATTAAATAACAGATTATGTTTTCGTATCAGAATTATACAATTTGGATAAAAATGTCCATCTTACGAAACTCAGAACCGGTAAAGTCGTAAAGTGACATTTCATTAAGCATTTGAAATCTATACATATTCAAACTAGTCGACACGTCGACCTTTGCTCACTTGGCACTCGACACTCTCTGCCTACCCTGCAAAGCTTAGCGTAAAGATACAAGAATGCATGTATCTATACATATAGGTAATAAATCTGTACAAGGGTCAATTCTGTACATTGAAAATATTTAAAAAGAAATTAAAAGCAGGGGGGGTGTTTCTGGATCGATACCAAACCCAAATATGTGATTAAAAAAAATGTCAGTCTGTCTGTATGTTCAGGAATCACGTAAAAATTAACGGTTCGATTTCGATGAAACTTAGTATAATTATACCTTATTATCCTGGGCACAAAATGGGATACTTTTTATCCTGGAAAAATATTTAGAAAAAAAATCTTAATTTTTCAATTTTATCACGCGGAGACCGTCATCCGCGCGGACGGAATAATAGTACCTATGTAATATTCAACGTTTTATAATTATAAAATAACTATAATATATATAACTAACAATATAAGTAATTTTGTTAGTTAGCATATTTTGATAAAAGGATCTTTACGCAAGTATTTCCGAAAAGATAGGCAAAGGTAAATTAGTACACCCACGAGTAGCCGAAGACACTAAGTCCCACAATGTAATAGGTGGGAAGTCGATCGCCAACCGGGTATATATCCTGTCCCGGGCTATGTTGTCTTTGTTAGAAAAACACTATTTATTTATGATGCCCGACTCGGCATTCGAAACTAGGACCTCATGGAGTTAAGATCAAGACCTGGCCGCTACAACACAGAGGCATTATTATAATTATTAGGAAAGCAAAAAAATGTGGTAAAATTACGAATCGCCCAGATCGGTACCACCGCCTTACCTACTCCTGCCGCCGTAACGTCAGTGCTTGCCATTGACGTGTTCCAGTTCGGAGAGTAAGGTTAGCCGGTAAACTTACTTTTTCTTGAGGTCTAACATCCCGGCCTCAGGTTGGCAACGCATCATTACCACCTTTGGTGTCTCTAGGCAGCGTGAATTTCTTACCATCAGGAAATCCGTCTGCTTGTTTGCCTTCCAATATCATAAAAAAATACCAATCCTAAATTACCAATTCTTAAAAGGCAACCATAACCATTTGAAAAATTAAAACTTAAGATAAAAAACACATAGCTACAGTACTAAGCTCACCGGGTCAGCTAATTTTAAAACAAATTCTAATGAAAAAGTTATTGTATTTCAGAGGTAGTTTAGAAATAGATTTAACCAAGTAACATGCTTAACTTATACAGCCATTGACTTTACAATCAATCTTTTTGAAACTACACAAACTAGTTTCTTGATTTTTTTTTGTACAAGTTTTTATCCTGTTTTACGTTTTTTACTGACTTTAATACAAAGCAAAACAACTGACTTAATTCCCCAGCAATTAAAAACTAATTATCAAAAAGGCATTGGCGTAAATCCATAAAATATCTTATTTTTATTTTAATTTTTGAGCACACTCATATTTTTTTTATCGTGATCATAATTTAGAGCTGAGATATTTTTTGATTTCCTAACCATTTGATAACGAAATTGAAGTCACTTTTTTGTAGTTTTCTGCATTTAAATAATTTCTGCTTCGCAATGAAAATAACAAAATTAAAAATAACATTTTTTTTCCTCAATTTTTTGCCATCAACGCTAGCATGTCAAAGTTGAAATTTGCGTCTAGATACCCGATTTAACAAAATAAATTATTTAAATTATGTCTCTGACATGATATTCCTTGACGACTAATAGACCAATTCATTAGTCGTCAGAGGTAGTCTGGTTAGGGTTTTACTTACTCAAGCTCATTTAAAGAGATTTGGCGGAAACGAGAAAACACACGATATGAATTTCTTCTTGATTACTTATGTCCTTTGAGCTCTTTCAATAAGCAAAATTGGATATAATCCACCAAAATCGACTAACTGCACTCTAAATACGAAATTCAAGAATCATCTTTTCAACAAACATCTTTTCTCTTCATGGCCCCAAAACCAGTATTAAATATATGAGGGCATACTAAAAATATGAGGTCCAAAATCTACACCATAAAAATAATATTTTTTACAAACCTAGCTATAGTCAATAAGGTTTTATTATTAACTTCCAAATTTAAGAATTTAGAATATAATAACAGTTTTTAACCGTCAACCAAAAATGGAAAAGATTAAATTTAGATAAGATTCGACTCTTACACTTTTTACACGCTTTTTATTAGCTTCACTTGTATGTTTGTATGTATGTATGTTTGTATGTATGTATGTAACTCACACCCGTTTTTCTCCCACTTCCCGCGAACCGATTTCATTCAAACTTTGTACACTTATTTAGAACTGGTGCCAATAGAGTAATATAGTAAGTTTATCCCATTATCCTAATCAGGAGCGCCAGGATTTAACAATTTCCTTACGTATCCTCTACGTAAGGGCTAACAGCTTATGACTGTTATAACATTCTTTTTATAGTTTTTAGTTTGATGTGCTTGAAAAGCGTGTTTTTTAGTTTTTTTAAACTATATTTTATTGTATAATAATCGATTTATCCGTCATTTCTGAATAGATTTTTAATGGGCACTTTCGAGCTAAGAAAAATTTAAGAGAGATCGAGGAAATATATAATTTTTGTATACCCAAATGACTTACTTATTGAAATAGAAGCCGGTTTTTAGCAGTTTTACCTACTTCGCTTTTTTATGATATCGGAAGGCAAACAAGCAGACGGATTTTCTGATGGTAAGAAATTCACGCCGCCTAGAGACACCAACGGTGGTAATGGTGCGTTGCCAACCTGAGGCCGGGATGTTAGGCCCCGAGCAAATTAAGTTCACCGGCTACCTTACCCTCCAAATCGGACCACGTCATGACGTTATATCGGCAGGAATAGGTAAGGCGGTGGTACCAATCCGGGTGAGTCGCTGCGAAATTCTACCACCTAGTCAGATGTCATGGTGCTAGTGACTGTAAGCCTATGCTCGCCTTTTACGAGCTTAAATTATGCACTATTATAATAAAAAAAAATTCAACCGACGATAAAACGTCCCGTTCTCGAAAGGTAGAAAGATAATAAAATTTTAAAGGGGTCAGTGATACCCACAGATATTCGTTAATAGCTGCATTTACCTTGACTTTAAATTAATACTTAGACGACATAACATTGAGATCGATGTTGCGTTTGAATTTTTATCTGTAATGGCCAATTATAATAAAACCAGGTAACTGGTATAATAAATACCCGGTAGGCGATAGGTTTTCGCCTATGGACATGGTAGGACTTAGTAATAACTTCGACTAATCGTGGATTCCCTGGAGTAGCTCTGTCTAACTCTTCGGAGAAGACGTGAAGATACTAACTTATATTTTTCACTAATGTGATTAAAATGTTTGATTTATGGTTGAGCTTGGAACGATGTAACACCGCTTTACTTATTCCTGTCAGCATGTTGTTCTCTAACGGCCAATGTTAATAATCAATCCTAATCTAAAACTTGCTGTCCAAAATTGATATTTTGGTCCATTTTTAAGTATGTTATCGCTTGCCAATAACATATCTGTGGACAGAATATATTTGGTAATTAGGTATAGGATAGGCCGGCGGATACGCAGCTATCTAGATTGCTTGAAATCCATCTTTAGAGAAATATTATTAACATTGGCCGTATGTTAGCCTATAGATTCACATATCTCCTGGAGATTTACGATAGCGACGCACCAGTAACATCTAGGGTGTAAACGCAACGATTGTCTTTTTTATCAGGAGAGTCACTTGCTTGTTCGCTTTAATACAACGTAAAAAAACACATGACTTTTAGTTTCGTAATAATGTGTAGTAAAAAATAAAGAATTTATAGGCGGCGGGTATAATATATTACATTATCAAGGAATACTGATGATGTAAAACAGTTTTTTAATTACTAAGCACTGAATATAATTAGATTATTTTATCATTATTTAACACAAATTTGTTGGTAAAATATGTGATTTGTAAATATTTAACATAATAGGCCCAAGCTGAGATTGCGTTGCTTTAAATAAATTAATTATAATTAACCTATATTATAACTAACCAATTTAAAAAAGGAGGTTACCAATTCTTCTCCTTTTTTGTTGGTGACGGGATTACGCCGCAAAAAAATGTATTTTGATGGCCCTTTTTTTAGAAATGTGCGTAATTCAATCTTACATTAATTTGATAATCCGAGAAGTGGTTTTGAGTTATACTTTATGTGTGTATATAAAAAAATGTCATGTCATGCCTAAATACCAATTTTGATAATTATTTTTTTGTTGTATTGTTCATTGTTAGAAAAAGGTTTTATGAACAAAAAAAGGAAAAACTCCAGGGAAAATGAAAAAAACAAAACTTTAACCTTAATGTTATTTTAAGCGATACGAAGTTCGCCGTATCGGCTAGTAAAACATAAAAAAGAATCATCATTTCCGTGGCCATCACATCACGCCTAAACGGATGGATTTTGTTAATTATTTTTTGTTATGTTGGCTATTGTCAGGAGAAGGTACATATGAAGAGAAAAACAGAATAAATGCAAGTAAATTAGAAAAAACAGCTCTTTAAGTAGGTATCCCATACACAAATTATTAGGTAATGTCCAGCGATACGAAGTTCGCCGGTAAGTACTTAATGAATCATATTATTTGTTATGTACGATAGTAATGCCTTTTTTTGTTGATTTTTCTGCTTAAATTATGCAACGTAAATTTCTCTTGAAGTTGTGATTTCGAATTTGCATAGAAAATAAGTTTAAATTACACTCTTGACCCATAAAGTAATGTGTTTACTTTTATGTATTTATTTATGTATACACGACTAACAACGAACAAACTGAAACGCCAGAGTAGTAACATTACTTGAAACTCAATTTATGCAAAATTGGATTTTTTTCTTTTATGTATTTATTTAAGTGTATGACCAACAACGAACATACTGAAAGGCCTGAATTATTTGAAGCATTACTTGCAACTCGATTTATGCAACATTTTTTTTTTCATTTATGTATTTATTTATGTGTATGACCAACAACGAACATACTGAAAGGCCTGAACAGTAGCATTACTTTTGAAACTCGATTTATGCTATATTACTTTTTCCTTTTATTCATTTAATTATGCCTGAAGTAGCGTTACTCTTGAAACTCGATTTGTCTAATATTGGAAATAGGATTAGGAAATGTCATTTAAGGTAGTCTTGAACACACTATTATCGAAATACATATATGTAGTTGACATTTGGATACTGATAAACAATTAAATATTATATCGGATTCCCTAATTTTTTAAACTAAAATGTTAATAAGCCTCTAGCATTGTATTTAAGAGTACCCAAAATGACACATTTGAGTTCAATTTCCAAATTTCGTGAAATTGAGATTCAAGAGTAACCCTACGGATTTGAATGAATCGTTTTCAAAAAATGTAAATGTGCACATACTAAGTTTCAATGTGGTATATTTTTATGAAATAAGCAGATCGCCTTATATTTAGTGATTAACGTAAACAGGAGCGTTGCCGTTAGTACCTAATCTAAATCTAAATAATTATTATAAGGTGCGTCGATGTTGGTACTTTTATAAATGAGTAAGGAATCTTGTAAATATCATAAATGCGAAAGTTTGTATGTTTGTTTGTTTGTTACTTCTTCACGCAAAAACCTCTGAACCTATTTAAATGCAATTTGGCACGCACAGAAAAGGTAACTTGTCTTAACACATAGGATAGTTTTTATCGCAAAAAAATGGTTCCTGTGAGACCATTAACCGCGCGGAAAACAGCTAGTAATAAAATAAAAAGACGCCTAAATAAACACGGAGTAAAGTACTCCAAGGTTCAAACTGGTATTATAGTCTTTATTAACTTTTATTGCTAATTAGAGCATGTTTATTGATAAGACTAGGGATAACGTTAGAGGCTACTGTATAAATAATAAATATGGACCAAATTACTCCAAGGTTTAAGTTGAAGTTATGGTCTTTATCATACTGTAATACAGAGTAAGATTTCAATTAAAACCTTAGCGTCCTTTAGCCTATTTTTATTAATAAGGCTGCTTAATCACTACATAGTATAAAACAAAGTCGCTTCCTCTGTCCCTTTGTTCCATACGCAACAGATTTTGATGCGGTTTCTTTTAATAGATGAAGTGATTGAAGAAGAAGGTTTATATGTATATTTCATAATCGTGCAAAGCCAGGGCGGATCGCTAGTTATAAACAAAGACTAACGTAAAAAATAAGTTGACATTAAAAGATCTGAGTCACAAGTGTCACAAGGGGCTGAGTGTAAATTTATACTGTAATACCAGGTTGATTCTTAGTACTTTAGTCTATATTATTAAAAATAAAAAAAAATGTCTTGGTGGGGTTGCTTTGTATACATACTGTATAAATAACACTTGTAGGTTGTAACCCTAATGCAGGGCTACCCAAAAGGACCCTTGAGCATTTTTCTATTGATTAAGTTTGCGACAATACTTATGACATGGCACTTTCAAGTATTTTCCACTTGACAAAAAACTAAATTTAGGTGTACAAATAAACTAAAAATATGCAAATCATCATTAACAGTGTTATTTGCGAATGAGCGAAGCGTTGGGAGAAGTTGTTATAAGATTATAAGTTTGAGAAGCACTGCTCTTATATAAAATAATCGCAGCATTAAATAAATTTTTCAAATGCTTTGATTACAAATAAATTAAGTACTAATGTCGCATATATCTTTTAATTGTAGACAGTGAAATATAGTATGAAACGGAACCAAAATCTTAGTTAGGTATACCAGAATAAAGATAATCACATAAAACATACATGCATGAAAACTAAAATTATTACGCTAGCCAATAAGGTGACTAGCGTACACGCATAACTACGCCAGCCAACCGTGAGGCTTGGGTTCGATTCCCGACCCGGGCAGGCATTTGTGTGATGAACATTTAGATGTCTGCATTTCCGGGTCTGGGTGTTTAATAAATTTATTCTCTATCTCTATTTACGTACTTGTATAATTGACTAACATCCATAACACAAGCATATAATTTGCTTACTTTGGGGTTGGTTGTCCAGGGATATTTATTTATTTATTTATTACCAAGTTTGTGTATTTGTGTATTTATAAATAGTAACATATTTATAAATACATTAACTTTATTACAAATCTAAGTAATTAGTAGATACGAAGTCATTAAGTATTTTGTTTATAAGTTAAAATAGAATTTTATCAAAACTAACACCTCAATATTTCATTCTGTGTAATAAATTTAAATTGCAACAAATATATATCCGTTAATTTTAAGTATTAAAATATTTCATTAAATATTATAAAAATTTAGTCTGATTTGGCATAAATATAAAAAGTATACAATTAATTCAGTTTGTTGGTAAACCTTAAAAAAATCAAGTAGTAGGTACTTATAATCTACACATTTTATATCTGAAAAAAAATACATTTAAAAATATTTTTTCGCAATAATAATAATGGTTTATAAATTCTTAATAACTAATAAATTTGTATCATATAGTAGTTGTATATTCAACACACGTATAAAATGTAATAATCGCATAAGCAAGTAAACACTTAAACATAAAACAAAAAATATAAATAACAACGAAATCACATTTTGAAAATTTAAAAGAAACCAATTTTTTTAAAAAATATTTTTTGTAAATAATATTTTTTTGTATATAATATTTTTTTGTAAAAATTACTTACCCAATAAGTTCCGAGTAGGCTCGCAAGCTATTCTAGCCACGCACAAATAAGCAATGAAGTGCTTGCGCTCGAGCAGACGTCTTCTATTCGTTTCTGTGGCAAAACTATGCAATAAGCCTGATTGTGGCAAGATATAATTAAAATTAACACAGCCCTCCCACTATAATAATGTGTTATCCTTCTTTCACTAGTATTTGGACCGTACCCCTATATTTTGTTTCATATTTAAGGAGCGAGACAGAGTATTGAGACAGGTCAGTTTGATTTAAATATATGCACGTATTAATCGCAAAAAAAGTGTGAATAATTTTACTAAAAAACATTTCAGTTATATTACTTCATTTTTGAGATTTTTATTTTCTGTTCGTCGGTTTATTAATTATCTGTACCTACTGTAAACGTTTGAATACAATATTGGAACATAAGAAATGAACAAAATTAGGAATCGTTGTAAAATTTGTAATTTTTTTTTGTGTACCTTTATTCATCACCCACGTGTGTTTTTTCATCATCATCCAGGGTACACTGGAAGAAAATGCTAATTGGCATTACGTTTTTATAGGCATTTAAAGTTTGTACATTTTTATAGTAGGTAGGTAATAAAGGATTAAAACAAAAAGTAATAAAAATATTAACTTGAAATTGTATCCATATCTCATCAAAACCAATTTACGGAACAAAAGATATCTTTGAGGGAAAAGCGTTTCAGTTTAAGCACAAGAAATTGCAAAAATCGACTTTAATTTCATTCCTAATGAAAAAATATGCATTATTTAGATAGTATCCGCCAAAAGCTACTAGTATTTACGATCCCTATTAACAGTTAAAACTATGATCTATCTCCCTTTAAAAAACATCAATCTCATTCGTTACTGGTCAAATAATCGATTATAAACACAATAAAAAACCAAAATCATAAATACAGTAGCCTCGTTCATTTCAGAATCGGCGTAAATGTAGGGAAGGAATGAAACCTTTTTAGAAACTAAAAAAAATTTAAGAATTTAAGAATTTTGAAAAAATCAATGTTTTATACCAATACAATATCATCACCGGTTTTGAACTGTGCATTTTTGGGTTTGTTTGTTCGGTATAGATGTTTCAGAATGGTCAGTCTTCATTAAAAAAGTTAACAAATTTAATAGAAGAAATGTTTTTATACTGTGTTTGATTTATACTAGCTGAGTTGGCAGACGTTGTCCTATCCTAACAATTAATTTTGTTTTTTTTTTAAATCTTAACAATAATTAATACAATAAACAAAGATTTAGCAAAATTGGTCCATCCATTCAAACGTGATGCGACGACTAAGGGAAATGGGGATTCTTTTAGATAACACTTACACAATTTTTTTTTGGCTTTTCTTTCCTATTTTCCGGGCAATAACTAGCATAACAAAAAAAGAATGGCCAAAATTGGTTCATTCCTTCAGGCATGATGCGGTGACCACGCGAAATGAGGTTTTATTTTTATATATTTAAACTAGCAGTTTCACACAGCTTCGCCTTTTTCGCTTCTACTGCACCGATTTTGATGAAACAAAGCCTGTCGCTCAGGAATAATGTAGCATTCTAAAGGTGAAAGAATTTTTGAAATCGGTCTAGTAATTTCGGAGCCCATTCGCTTCAAACAAAAAATCAAACATTTCCTCTTTATAATATTAGTATAGAAGTATAGATATATAAACTAGCCGATCAGGCGAACTTGACATTAGCAGCTATTAAGAGTTCGTATGTAATTCATAATGCATCGATCTACCTATAAAATATAAGTTTAAAAAATGTGTTAAAGCAAAATTATGTCAAAAAGGCTATTATACGGTCTCAGAGTATTTGGAAGATGAACATGCTTGGGAATAGAGGTTTCAATCTCCCACTGCAATTTGTAATGTATTTTTTTTCCTTTTATTTAAGTTTAAATCAGATTGTAATTAGTATTTTTAATCTAGATTATATTGTATATATTATTATTGAAAAAAAGACAAGCCCGCTGAGTTTCTTTCGCCGGATCTTCTCAGTGTGAGGCCGCGATTCCGATCCGGTGGTAGTTTAAAAAATGTCGACGCGCACAAATACCACTTGTATGGTTCATGTGAATCAAGATTATTCTGATTCTGATTTTGATTCTTTGGATTTTAGGTTTTGGCATTGATGTTATTTAACAAGCAGACGGCTTTCCTGATGGTAAGAAATTCACGTCGCCGGGATGTTAGGCCTCAAGCAAAAGTAAGTTTACCGGCTATCCTACCCTATCCTAATATTATGTTTGTATGAAGGTAACCGATTTTTTAAAATCGAGTTAAATTATTTGAAATTAGCAACCCTTTCCAGCTTCGTACTGGTGGTTAAACTAAACATTCCTCTTAAAGCACTCTATTCCACATACATATTACATCGTTATTCATCAAGCATCGTTTTCCCATTTCCGTAGCAATTTTCCCGGATTCACTCTTACGTTTTCAGATTTTCCAATTTTTCACTACTTTCATTTTTTTTGCATAAGATCTTTCTCTTGACAATAACGAACTCAAAAGATAGCTAAATCAGTCCAACCGTTTTCGAGTGATGGGGCGAAGTGAAACAGTGATTTAATTTTATTTATACCAGTGGTCGTCAGAGTTTGAAATTCGACCAGGATAAATTTTAATTATTAGTTATTCAATATAAATTATTAAAATTTTCACCCGCGTAAGTCCCAATCCCGCGGGAACACCGGGATAAAAAGTAGCCTATATGTTATTCTGGGTCTTCAGCTACCTACATACCAAATTTCATCGTAATCGGCTTTGTAGTTTTTGCGTGAAAGAGAAACAAACATCCATACATCCATACATCCATACATACAAACTTTCGCATTTATAATATTAATAGGATAGTGTTAAGGTTTAATATGTTGAATTATTAAGGTTTTATTATTAATTTATCAAGCCCACTACTATGTTTCCAAACATTATGAACATACTTTGCACGCCATCTGTGATATTTTATAGTTATCTCTATTTTTCTTTGTGTGTGTCAAATGCATAGTAGTATGTGTAATGGTTCTTTTTTAATGCACTTCATAAGCATTGTTATTGAAAAATATTATCATTCTGTACTTGTCCTACGCATAAGCTATACCAAATGTCATACTCATCTGTCCTCGCAATTTTCTTTTATGGGGTCCAAAGTTTTGGCATCACGTATTAATATTATGACACTAATAGGTTGATGTGAAATAGTTAATTTTATTACCCAAATCCAAAAACTAACAGTACATAAATTAGCAGTTACGCTTTAATTTGTTTTATTCTTTTTTAATTGTAGAAGTTAAGACTGCTGTAATAGGTAATTAAGTACAAAATTAAACTTGAAATAATAACACAGATAGATTTCAAGCTAGATAGGTAATCTAGAGATCTAACCTCATTTCTCTGTGATGGCGGAATTTTTACCACGTTACTAAGTTACGCAAAATTATTCTTTAAAGCCTCTGCAGCTTTGTTGGTCCGAGGGGCTGGCGGACACGCCTAATGTTATAGTTTATAACGGCGTCGATTCGATTCCAGAGAAGGACAAGTATTTGTGTTTCGATTACTGCATCTGCTTTTCTGGATCTGGGTATTTTGGTAGGTACATTGCTAGAGGGTTTAATCAATAGTTTCATACTCGTATAAAACGGAATCGGAATCCTTTATCATTAGATGGACTCGTTGGTCGAGTGGCTAGCGTACACGCCTAACTACATCGACCAACCGCGAGGCTCAAGCTCATCAAAAATATTGTTAAGTAGTTTAAGTTTTAGCCCTGACGATGCTGCATAGTGTGTACCGATAGGCTATTTACAAAGTAATAAATTTTGTTTGTTTAAAAATATTAATATTTGGAAGTTTCACCAAGCGCCGACGATGAAAAATATCAAATATGAATAAACTGTACCAAGGGCGTCGCCAAGGGGGGGAAGAGGGGCAGCTGCCCTCCCCTAGAGATTCTAAAAAAGTTATAAAGCAAACAGTCTTATGTCTTTAACTTGACTTGATCGATTACTCTAGTTTTTTTTTCTACCAGTTTGCTACTATTTAAAGCGAAATGCAAGGCAAGTCAAAAAGTCGAGGCCACGAGGCTCCCGAATGAACCTAAACTGTATATTTTTCTCAATCTCCGTATCAACTTGCCCCTCTCTAGGCCATAGGCTGGCGACGCTCTTGAGCTGTACCTTTAAAAAAATATCTGATTAAATTTATACAAAAATATCTAACGGATGTTAAAGCCAGCGGAAATTGGCAGTATAAATAAAATTTTGCAATCTTACAATGTAATTTAAATGATAAAATTGAATGACTTATCTAATAATTAATATCTACAGTATTAAATGTCATTTTGCAACATATTTCAACCTTTATATTTTAAATTGTAAACATAATTTTCAAAAATTAATTTTGTTTTTTCTTTTTGTGGGCTACCAACACATTAGCGCTAAGTAAAAAACGTTACCAGTGTACAAGATACGCATCTTACCAATTTATACATAAAATATATGTATATGCATAATACCAATTTATTAGTTATAATGAAAATACTGCACGAGACGAAGAAAAAAATTAGAGTGAACATTACTGTTAATATTAAGAGTACTTTTTGTAATTTTAAATTCTTCATTAAAATAGTTAGGTTTTTTTTGTATTTATTTTAAGGTTTGCACTTGAATGAATAAATGTCTCGCGGAAACGAATACATATTTTGTAAAATATTTAACGATCTGTAAAAAGTATCTGAGATAATTGTCATCTGATTGTGTCATCACACAAACGCCTGCTTCCGTTGGGAATCGAACCCGAGCCTCGCAGTTGATCGGTGTAGTTAGGCTTGTACACTAGCCACTCAACCAACGAGGCGATCAAAATGAAAAATTACAACAAGTGACCTCTTAATATTCATATTAAGGGTTCAAAATTAAGCAGCTTTTAGCGTTTTAGCATAGGCAACCCTTAAAGGTCGGCAACATAAACTGACGCGCTCGAGTAACTCCCAAAATTCCTCACTTGAGCTCCTCTACTAAATTACATATATAGAAGTTTCTAGTGTTATGGCCCAACCATGACCCAACAGACAGTAAACGTCACGTAACGGGCTGATGACGACTTTAGTGAAAGTTTTATTTATTTTAGTACCAATTTAAACAAATAAATTTAATGTTTTTTAATTATATGAAAAATGATAATACATACACACCTTTTTGTGCGCATTTTATTTTAACCTACCCGGAAATGGAGTTCATTGAATTGTAATTTTTCATTGTCATCGGAATATTTTCAACTCAATTAGTAATCAAGAATGGATTAATTTCAAATTGTAAGACTCCACCCGGACGAATCCCTACGTTGTAAACAAATATGTTTACCTAAAAATAAAAGCGATAGAGGTGAGTAAATAAGCTCTGAGCCGGTTTGAATATTCAGATACATAGCATCTGAGTTAGAGCTATAGTTAAAGTCGAACATTCGTAGCTTAAATCTCAACTGAACTTGAAACTAACTTTTTTAAACTTAAAAACTTGTAATTTTTGGCAGACATCTGGTTAGGTTAGTGGCAGTTCATAGTTTTCCTCGTATTGGTCCGGGATCGTTGAAGATAATAGGCCATCTGCTTCTCTGCAAGTTTCTCTGCACAGGTTAAAATATAGATTATTACCAACAAAATTACTGATGGTAGAGTATTATGGAGCAACTCACATGGGTAAGGATTCTACTCCTCTCCTATTCTTTCCGCCCCAATGACTCTGTTATGTTCCAGTCTCGAGGGTTGGATAATCAGTAGACTTGCACAATTGGCCATCCATTCTCCGCCTCGTTGGTCGAGTGGCTAGCGTACTCGCCTAACTGCATCGACGAATCGCGAGGCTCGGGTTCGATTCCCGACGGGGGCAGGCATTTGTGTGATGAACATTTAGATGTCTGCATTTCCAGGTCTGGGTGTTTATTAAATGTATTCTGGTATCTATTTAAGTATTTCTATGTATTAGTATCGTTGACTAACACCCATTACACAAGCATATCATTTGCTTACTTTGGGGTTAGATTCAATTTGTGTGACTAGTCCAGGGATATTTATTTATTATTTATTTATTTATTTATCCATCCTTAACTCAGAAGAGTGACGCACATATAAAATCTAGGATATTTGTAGGCCACGGTTGTCTCTTATCACCAGGAGAGCCGTGTGCTTGTTCGCTAACCTCTAAAATAAAAAACACGATTTCCATAGACAGTTGAGATGAACTGTGAGCCGATTCGTAGCTCCAGTTCAACGTCGTGACTCATGAGCTGATCTGATTTTAATGTTGAGTTACCCATCTCTAAAAAGCGGTCATATGAAGCAAATTGATCAAACTTAGATAATAATTACTAATCTTACGTTGTGGAGTAAGATAAAGCCCGTATCACGATCTAAAAGCCTTGTTTACACTTTGCATCATGTGGTACAGATTCCGAAACACATTGTTTAAACATGTGTATGTATTTTGTCTTTTTACAATGAAATAAAAAGAAAAGATGGAACATTTTAGACATGTCGAATAAACGAAATCAATTGGTTAATAATAAATAGTAATTTATAATGTCAGATTCGTTGAATATTTTGGAACTAAATGTGAAAATTCGCTAGTATTAAGGTCATGAACACAAAATGACACAAATCCGTTTTGACACAAACGTACGTAAAATGACACAAACGTACACAATGACGTTTTTCATTTCCAAATTTGGTGGAATCGAAATTCAAGATGATCTGTCAGTCTGTTCTTTCATTTTATCAAAACCTTTACAATGAGTTGGTAGAGTCCAAAATCTAAAACAGATTTTTTAGCGAATTTTGTGTAGTAGTATCTTATAGCCCGGCAGAAAGAAACTGCATCGCGTACAGGTTCGAAGTCGCAGCCAATAGCTAGTATACAATATTAATCTACAAAGATTTATTTTTTACTTTAGAGCTATTTCGTCATAAAATCCAACATCGTGATAAACAAAGGTTGTATTTATTTGTATTTAAATGCTTTTCTTGAACATACAAAAGTACTTCAGATTGAACAGAGATCCAATCCAAAAGGTTGTATTTATTTGTATTTAAATGCTTTTCTTGAACATACAAAAGTACTTCAGATTGAACAGAGATCCAATCCAAAAGGTTGTATTTATTTGTTTTTAAATGCTTTTCTTGAACATACAAAAGTACTTCAGATTGAACAGAGATCCAATCAGTAGACACAGCCGTGCGGATCACTTCAAGACGAATTCCTGATTACTACCAAAAAAAAGAAACAAATATCCACTTCTGCGAAACTGAAACAAACTTGCACAAAATGAAACAAACATCCACTTTTCCGAAACTGAAACTGGCTGGTATTTTTTTTTATGTTATAGGAAGGCAAACAAGCAGGCGGATTTCCTGATGGTAAAAAATTCACGCCGCCTAGAGACACCAAAGATGTTAATGATGCGTTGCCAACCTGAGGTCAGGATATTAGGCCTCGAGCAAATGTAAGTTTACCGGCTACCTTACCCTCCGGATCGGAACACGTCATGACGCTATGGCGGCAGGAATAGGTAAGGCGGTGGTACCAATCCGGGCGAGTCGCTGCGAAACTCTACCACCTAGTCAGATGTCACGGTGTTAGCGACGATAAGCCTATGCTCGCCTTTTACGAGCTGCCTGGCAAGAAAAGCAGATGGTCTATTCTGCAAAGGAGCCCGGACCAACACGGGGGGTAGCTATTAATTGCATAAAATCGTAAAAAAATATCGCCTCACGTTGAAAATATTCAAGCAATTTAGATTTTTTAAACCCTTCAGAATCCATCATATTCTCAGGCAGAGTATCGAAATAAGCCAATCGCCCGTGATCAATCGGCAACTATAGATTGTTAGATTGTGCCACAATGGCCAGTCCAAGGTAGTTTTGAAAAAAGCGCAACTAAGCACATTCGACAGTGGCAAATTTGTCGATGACCGAACTCCAATCGGTTTGATCCTTTGGTGCTGAGTAAAGATGTTACTTTAATCCACATCTCGTACCATATTCA